>JANEHU010005188.1:0-53524 GCA_027563435.1 Nasonovia ribisnigri | reverse complement strand
AGTTCGTCAGTTATCAATTATAAATTAATTTACATAAGATTGTTATTTTATCCACTGTAAAATACATACAGTATTAATTCCAATAATTAAGTCATATATATTGAGTCTTTGTAATATTTTATATTATAATATTTAAGTATAAAATATTCATAAAAACAAATAGCGACTATTCAGTGCATTTTGCGATGAATATTTTTTAGCCAATTTTTAATTATTAGGTTCCTATCTATAGTATAGTCTATAATCTATATTATAGTTATAACTGCATTACAATTTATTATTATTATTTACACCATACATATTTTTTGTGTTAACTATATATATATAGGTAATACACTGTTCTGGTTACTTGAAAGTGAGACAATACCCAGCCGGAATGCCCGGGGTAGAAACCGTTGGCCTAGTGGCAGTTGGTCATTCGTTACCTCCACATGCCATCACAGAAATTAAATTGCACTCAAATATGTTCATGTTTCGTGCGAGTTTGGACTTGAAGCTTATTTTTCTAGATGCAAGGTAAGCCAAGTTAACTATTTTCAATATTCTAATAAATAATAATATTTACGGAATTTGCCTTATATAGATAACATAGACCTTTGTTTCTATTTAATTTTTTAAAAATAAATGAGTAATGGTTAAAAATGTGTTATTAGACATTTTCAACGCACGCCCTTTGTTTGATTTTTTATGTTATCTTACATCATGTAACATTGTATAAAAAGTATGGTGTTTTATTTTGTTATTAAATTACAGAGTATCTCAGCTAACAGGATACGAACCTCAGGATTTAATCGAAAAGACGCTCTATCATTATATACACGGCAATGATATTCATAACATGAAACTCTCGCACCACACACGTAAGTACTGAAAAAAAAAATGTGGAGTATTATTATAATAGCACAATTTTGCTCGTTTTAGTGTTATTGAAAGGCCAAGTCACCACGAAATATTACAGACTGTTGGCCAAAGACGGTGGTTGGGTGTGGGTACAAAGTTACGCCACTATAGTTCATAATAGTAGATCGTCAAGACCCCATTGTATAGTTAGCGTAAATTACGTACTGAGGTGAGTAAATCAAATATTTATTTCAGAATACGATCGACGGAAATATAATAATTATAATGAATTAATATTCATGACTGTTCTGCAGCGAGTCCGAAATGAAAGACGTCTGCTTGTCCGTGCGCAACAGCGGTTGCGCGACGTCACAGAACGGCAATGAAGACGCGGCAATCCAAAACAAACCCAGTAAAGCGCAACAAAGCCAAAGACAATCGAATCAAAATCACAGGTACCACAGGCCACCGGTGGTCACCGACGAAGAGTACAGTGATTCCAGTGGTGGACTTTACAACGACTACGTGAGCAGTAACAGCGTAAGTGTAAAAAACATTTTAAAAAAAACATCTTATAGTTTTCAACCGTTATAAATGTTATTGGTGCACTGCTTATGTTTAAAAGGACATCCCGGCAATCATATAAGTGTTATAATATTGTACCGTTATATATACATTATACAATGACGTAATTTGTGTTATACCTTCACTTGTCAATATTGCTACACGAGCGTATCTGCGTAAGTAGGCACTATACTACTATGTATTATGTATATAATAATATGTTTATATTATTTTATATTTTTACACCTATATATAGGCTCCGTTTAAACGACGGTATATCGTGTAATATGATGACTACACATTTTTAACCAATTTAAAATAGACTTGTGCGCCATAAACGTTGAGGCGGATAACATTGTCTCCTCTAATATTTATAATTTCTTTTACATTTTAAGAAAACACAATTAAATCATTATAATTTATATAAGCCATTAGCCATAACTGTGTGTATGTATGCACATCATATTATGTTAAAATAAAAACTGTATAGTATGCAATAGGTAGAATATTTTATATTAATAACGATCTTTGCGATGATGCTCAGTGCTCGGCAGATACGTAGGTATGCGTGTATTCATTTTTATTCAGGTAGCATTGATTAAATTAAATTCATAGCTTATATAATAATATCTAAATAGTTTTGTATAATTAAAAAGAGAAAATAGAATTAAAAATAAATAAAATAGTTAAATTAAAAAAGCAAGTAAGTGGATGTCGCTCTGCTGTACAGTAGGTTACAAGTAGCCAGTGGGCCATTGTATGATGGATGGTTTTAAATTTGAATTAAATGATATAATATCATTGTATACGATAAACGATTCCGAGCTGAAACGGTTTGTCAGTGTGGATATTTAATATTATTATTATATTATTATAATATTATTTATTTATTTTACGGGCTTATATATAATCCCCTTGACAAAAAGTAAACATATATAAACAATTTTATAGTGATAACAAAGAAATTTTATTAATTTTATAAACAACATATAAATTACGTATATAGGTTCTGTTAAGAACCCATTGTTATTTCCTTTTTCTTAAATATAATGCTAATATGCTAATATGTATATGTGTAGAAAAGAAAAAAAGATGAAGTAGAGGTACCTAACCTAACCTATAGGATAATCTACTTACGTGGAACTTTTTTTTTTAATTTTCAATCCTTGGCTATAAAAGCTAAACATTTTATAATTTTCTTACTACAAAATTATTTTTCAGTTTTATATTTGATAAATACTGTCAAAATTTGAACTTTAAATCCTTATAAAAAAATTGTGATTATGGATTTTAATATTTTTCAACTGCCATTGTAAAAATATATTAGGAGTCTTGTATTAAAATTAATTTTTGACGAATTTTATCTGAAAATAATTTATTAATAAAAATGTTGTTATAACTTAACAATTTTCGAGAGGGGAAGGTTAAGACCGCCCCTGGATACGCCAATGGCATATGCACCTACATGAATATACTATATACCTACTTATTCTTAATTGATTATACACACAGCCAGTGACCGATAGAACGGTAGTGGTAGCATGTTATATTATTTTATACCGCTTATTCGAACAAAATTGATAAAAATATAATTTTCATACAGCGCAGTTTTTTTTTCTATACCTAACAACAAAAATATACATATTAGTATACTACGTATTACGTAATTAATTTATAATACTATATCGTTAAAATGCATAGGCTGCGGTCCTGCTAGTTTTAATAAATTTTGACACGCATGCGTATTACAAATTAACAATTGTATACCTATTTAAATTTTAAATGTTATACGCAATGTCATAATCGTCGTCACTACAATCATGCCGCCACCGGTGATCCTCAAAGCGAAAATACGTGGTTGGGTGGCTTGGATTGGAGGGTTGGGAGGAAACTACGTTGTTCGAGGGACAATATACCCTTCACTGGTGACATTTCACGTGCTTATATTACACGAGTTTCTAACAATGTTTTGGCGTTGTACAAGTACATACACGTTATAGAGACGCATTTCCCGCCCTTGTAATGGCTTGTATATAATAACATAATATTATAATATGCGTTCAAGTTTATAATATAGTAGGTATTATGTTATCGATAGCGCATGTTTTTTTTATTGTTATAGACAAGCGGTACATGCGAAAAGAGTAGTTGATGAACGATTACCGCACGTTAAGAATTTACCTGACCGGTCTACCCAAAACATTTAGAAGATCCTTAAAATAAATCGGTATCAGTTATACGGATATGCATTTTTAGTAATTGTTAATAAATAGAATCTGTTTCTTAAACAGAGCCATTTTTTGGTCTTTGATAGGGTAAAACCTTCGTCGAACCCTAACATATATAGGTGCAGTTGTCAGTATGAATTATGAACTATGATAGACCATACAACATAAACCATATAGATTATAGACGACACAATATTATTATATTGTAATACCTTACTACTAACCTCACAGTAATCAGTATGCCTATTGTACCTATATTGCGTACTGTTGTACAACATATATGTGATATGCTAATGTTTTCAATACTTTCTATACCTTTTTTTCAAAAACGTTAAATGGTCTTACACACTAGACTCGTATTTAAACGTATTGTAAATAATTATTACACACTCTTCGTTGATTATATTATATCGTAAATATGTAATTGTATCCACAAAATATTATACAATAATTAACCGTTTTGCGTTTCTGATGCAGGAACCGCAATCACTGGTCAACGGCCAGGTCGGCGGCGGCGGCGGTGACGGCACAGGCCACCACCAACCTCCTCACCTGAACATGATGCCGGCGACCAACATGTACACGGTCGAGGAGTACATAAGCTATCCAGACTTTTTCTACCCGTACGACCAGACGTGCGCCCGGCCGTTCAGCTCTGCCTCCAGCTGCTCCAGTTCCAACGAGAGCGACCGGATGCAGCTGGCGCATCAAGCCGGTGGCGGTGGATACACGCCGCCCGCGGCCATGCTCATGGGCGCCACTGGCCACCACGACGACCATCACGCCGCGGCCGCGTACCAGGCGTTAACGCCTATCGGCGCCTCCGTGCCCGTGACTGTCGTCGGCCACCACCACGGTGTCATTGTCGATAACCAACACTACAACGCCGTCAACGAATACGTCCACTGATCGCCCGTCGCCGGACGTACCTACACGAAACGTCATGACACCGAGTAGCGGAAAATTTTTCGAGCTAAAATTCTAACGCTGAACGACCGCGATTAAACATAGTATGTACATTGTACATGTATGCATAAAGTTGTATGATTACATATGATATACATATAATTTAGTGTACATAGATAATATAAAATAGTAATAATTATGATATACATAAACATTATACGAGTAGAGCGATGGCGTATGAAATATCGCTATCGTGCGCCCTTGTACCATATGCCTAAGTCCTAAATATGATGATGTGTTGTACGCGGGATTGCTCAATCGGAAGTCGCGGCCAGTTGTCATTCGTGTGTTGTAGGACCGGAAGGAAGTAAGGAGTGGATGGCCTGAATGCTGGTTGTTCAGAGACCGCTCGTGTTCGCCACATAGGCATATAATATTTTGTGTTCACGGCTGTATAATATAAAGCTCGAAACGGATATGGTCATACCTATGGGCGTACGGCACACGATAAGACGACGGTCGAGCTGCAAAACATGGGACGCACGCGCGGGGGACGTTTAAAATGTACAAAAATAACAAGCCGCGGGGTGCCTCCGTGTAGGTTTACAGTCATATACGGCATATTATATGTTTGTGTATAATAATTTATCTCTGTGGGTATTATATTATAAAATATCATTCCACCACTCAGCCAAAACGCGGTTTCGGGTTTACGTCGATTATATAAAATCATACGTGTATAATGTACCTACTTGGAATCAGGACTTATGTCTAAGTCGATAATAATATCTGTGCATCCATAAAGGGCATACATATATAACATTATACTGTGTATCTGAAAATAACTTAAACTTTTTTTTTACGTTATATACTAAATATATACATTGGAATGTTTCAAAACACACAATACGCGCGTGCTGGTATAATATTAATTTGATTTATAGTAAATTTTAACTGTACATAATCTTTGCACTGACAATTTTACGTCATGATTATAATAATATTTATGTGTAAGTAGATTTATACTTATTATTCCTGTTAACTCTGTAGAATATTTATTTATTATTTATTTGTACATTTTACGATAATTTGATCTGTGTAATTTATTAATATAGACATGCGTTATGCATTTTAAAATTTATATATATATATATATCAATATTGTGTTTTGTTGATATTGCCTATTATTGTATTATATAGTATACATTTCTCTGAGGTGTATAATATAATATGCAGGCTCCGGATTAAGGTGTGACAGGCCGGGCAAGCGAGTCACGTTTCCCTGGCTACCGTCAGGGTGTTTAAAGGGAACATAGTGTTGTCAACTTAAGCGTTTATTAAGCGGTAGTTTATTTACAATGTAAATTTAATACTGAAAACATTACAATTTACATTTAAAGATAAACTATAGAAAAAAAGGTGGGTGGTTTGGTACCGTTCTGCTGTACGTTAGATACCATGGCCGTGTAGGTCACTGTAAGGCCGGTGTCACACTTGCGGACGTTCCGCGGCGGAATTTCCGCAATATCGAAATTCATAATATATTTAAATACTACTGGACACATTACAGCTGAATTTCCGCACGGAAAAAATAAAATCGCTACATGTCGCGATTATTCCGCCGCGGAATGTCCGTTGCGGATATTCCGCAAGTGTGACACCGGCCTAACTGATGTGTTAAATTTGAATTCATTGATATATAATATCATTGTATATTTGTATACGATTTTAAGGGATGACGATCTTTCAGCCTATATTTAACTAAATATATTATAATATATTTATGTTACTATAAAAGTAATTTATTTTACAAGTACCTACTATGAATAATATTTTTACATAGTAACAAAATAACTAAAACTGTCTAAAAATATCTAAATGTATTCAACATTTTAAACTTCAAATGTCTATTTGACGAATTTGGTAAAATTTAAACTTCAAATGGTTATAAAAATAATCGGGGCAATCGGGCACATGTACCTATCTTTAATATTTTTAAACTGTTATAATAGAAACTTATAAGAAACCATGTATTCAATTAGCAAGCTTTTTGACTCCACAATTTTTTTTCTATTGATATTTAAGGGAAAAAATGTTCAAGATTCAAAAATATCAATTGTAGTTAAACTTTAAAGAACTTAAAAAGTCTAAAATTATTTCGAAAATTATATCATGTAAAGAAAACTTAAATTTAAAAATTTGGTGAAAATGTCAAGTGGCTGTTTTGATACCCTATGTCCCTATAGGCTATGGCCTATGATATATCTAGGTCCTACACCTATACTATATGAAATAATTAATAAGTAGGTACCTATATTAAAGTACATTATAGTATAAAAACATTCAACTTATTTAATTAGGTTGGGTATTTATAATATATAAAACTACTTTATAGTATTCTACTTTCAAGTTAATGATAATAATATAATTGATTTATTTTACATTATATTAATTACGATTTAATTAATACTTAGGTAGTGATATTATTTCGACAGTGAGTAACTATAAAATCGTGTGTACCTATGTGGTATAGCCAATATGATGACCGTTAAGGATTTGGAGGCTAATAAAAATAATGAAAATTGAAATATGTATTATATTTTATTGAATATGCAAAATATGCACTTTAATATTTTAATGATTTTAGATTTACACAAAAGGTGGGTATGAAAAAAAATGTATTTATATATATTATATATCGGCAAATTTTTAACATTACGTCAAAGTTTAATTATTGTATATAGGTAAAAATAGAATACCTATACCTAAAAAAGATTATTGGATAATAAAACATGCACGACGATCAGCGTATATCCCGTACACAACATAAGTTATAAAAAATGTTAACAATTAGGAATAGATAGTAGGTATGTACTCGGTATACACTCGGTATATTTTATTGTAAATAAATAATAATAAATATAACTGTACCTATATCATAATAAATTATTAAAGTAAAAAAAATCGTATAAACTATGTAGGTACAAACATTTTTATATTTTATCATAGTTGAAATGTTCATCTATCTCTCCGAACATTTGGGACCCAAACATCCCAAACGACTTGTTTAATACAATCACTGAACAATAAATAAAGAAGTATATTATTTTATATTATATGGTCGTAATTTTCTCTTGATTGGTACGCAAAGCTCATTATTGTGTAGAAAACAAAAAAAATATATACACGCACACACCGACTCCGCGTGGGCCGTGGGAGAAATCGAATAAGAGAGTCGTTTCGTTTTAATAATAATAATAATTTGTGAGTCGCGTGTGCCACAGGGTGTTTATAATGGGAACAATGTCAGCGGGACATCGTGTATAATTGACCGTCAGCGTCGGTCTGTCTGCACACGCGTTTTGACTTCACAGCGTGTCAACGCGAACAACATTACTACAATACGTATATATAATATTATACGTATTAAAATAACAATCATAATGGCGTGTAATAGCGACAACCCTTTTGGATTCTGCAGCATTACAGATTTGCCTATATAATATAGCCGTGTCTCCGTGTATATAGAGAATTTTTAAAAATAATTGCAGTGGTCACATATACGTAAATGGCAAGTATATTTATTATATTAATTGATGAATAATATAATATGATCTGCTGGCTGATGCACATAGGCGTAACTAGACCTAAGGTTAGTGGGGGCTTCAGCCCTAGAATATTTAAAATAAATAAAAATAGTGGGGGCTTTACCCCCCCCCCCAACAATCATATTATGTTAATTATTAAATTACAATATTATTTAACCATTATATACAGTCTGTGTAACATGTGTTATGTGTATAAAACAAATAATAACAAAAAGTGGTATTGAGGTAGGTAACTATTAGGCAGTCTTGTAAACGTAAAGGATACTTTTAAAAAGTATTCAAGTAAAAATGCAATTACTTTTTAAAAGTATTTAGAGATACTTTAAAAAACTTTTTCTTTTTTTTTCTAACCTTATGTTCTTATAGATAAATGTAATCATTAGAGTAAGAATGCAGCATTTTTTGGTCTTTGGTGTATGTACCATCAAATACCATAACTTAGGCCTCTAAATACAATATATACCAATCAACAAAAATTGATGTAACAGTTCACAAATAATAAATGAAATGAAGAATATTGTTATTTATGTATATATACCTACATAATATTGTAATAGTATAATACATTGAGGTACACATTCTCATAGTACAAAAAATTCGTATACCCGATAAGAATATGCTATTTTTCCAAATATTTTTCTTTAATTTCTTTCACCAAGTTGTTTTTATGGACTTAGCCGGTACTGAACTATCTGCAGTTAATCCATGTATACATTTTAATTTTTAACCATAAACCGTGAAGATTACACAAGTTGAGGTCTTTTTTCTGTAATGCATACAAGTGTAGCCCTGTCTTGGCAAGATTAAGAGCACTAACCTACATTCAGAATAATACAAAATTGAAGTAAAACTCACCAGTATAACACTTTAAATTCTTAGTCTAGGTATATTTTTCTAAAAATTAACTATTAAGAATATTTTATTTTAAAATTACCTTTCTAGCTTTAGTTACACAACTGGCTTGGGTGCATTTTTAAAACACTCAGAACCCATAATTGTAAGGAATGCACAAAACATATTATGCATGATATTAGTGATTAAAATTCTATAGCATAATTCACAAAAAGTATAGTTGTATATTGAATCATAAATACTTCATATTTTTGTAAAATTGGCTTCAGGCATTGGAATTATAAAACAAAATAAAATAAAATATAGGTACTTACAAGCAGTAGCTGAAAAAAAGATTATATTATGAAAATGTCTAAAAACATATCTTTCTATCTTCCTAGTAAAATTTTATTTGCGAATATTTAAAACTTAAATTTTTAAATTTGAACAATGATGGATGATCCTTCCTCATAGAAATCAAAATTAGTAAAAAGTATCCAAATTTTTTGTATTCCCCTAAATTATTGCAAAGCATAGTTTTGACTTTCTCTTGAGTCTCAAAGTTCTAATGCAGTTTTGCATAAACAATTTATTAAATTGAATGGACCGATCGTGGGCACTAAACCTTGTATAAGGGACCATAAGCTTAATATCGATTCATTATTCATTAAGTGTTTAGTGAAACCCGGCACTAGAGAAGTTTTATATTAAGTTATAGTTTTGCCATTAAAACTAAAAATAGTATTATGTCAATGTTGCGAGATGCCGAAAAAAAATGGACTCGCAACAAAAATGTAGCTAAATAACATATTATACCTACAGAGTTCCTTGTTATTAGTTATATAGATTTAAATACTCCAAATAATATTCTATTTTGAAATATGAAATAAAAACGAATGGTCTCATCCAAAGAAGTAAAAAAAATTGAAAACTGATGACGACGACATATTATAATATCTATCATCTATGGCAATCGCCAATCCTGGTCATTCGTCAGATACGATTCGCAGTTCTAATAATTTAGGTACTTACATTTTCTTTTTAGTCTTAAAATTAATATTCATTGCCACGGGTGCTACTCGGGTGACGTAGATGCATATTTTACGTGCGGAGCGCGCAATTTGTAAAATACGTAAGCACATGTGACGATGGCACACACAGGTCGTAGAATATGATAATAATATATTTTATACAATCAATTATAAATTGTGTTGAACATGCAACACACGGGCGTTCTTATGTCTCGCAAAATAAAAGCTGAAAATTAGTTGAAATATTTTGAAAATTGCATTATGTAGGTATAGAAAAAAATAATGAACAAATACATTATGAGGAATTTTATATTATATTTACAAGGTTTTTTGAAGAAAACATATTTTTATTAATATCTATCGGAAATAAACTGAGGAAATTTAAAATATTCTTGAATAGCTTAATATCAAGATAAGTGGGTGACGCTCTGCAGTACAAAAGGCTACAAGGGGAAGGGGGACACTGTTATATATGGTGTTAAATTTGAACTCAATGATGTTGTTAGGTATCTATAGGTAGTAATATCATTGTATACGAAAAACAATTCAAAGCGGAGACGGTTAGTCAGACTAGGATATTTTATATTGTTATTTTTAATACGTTATATTTAGTTGAATTAATATTATTTGCATAATATTTTTATGCATACATTTTTTTGATAAAAATAGAAAAACTTATAAGAAATCTTGTATTCAATTTTAAAGTCTTAGTTATAAAATAAAATAACTTAATAATCGAAAATGTTGTGTGATAATAATTATCATATTAAGATCTAAGGTACTCTAAGGAATCAATAATCAAAGGATCAACCCGATAATCAAACACTTAAGTTCGGCAACCCACTCAGGATCTTTTTATTCAAAGTGTCCTAATAAGTCATAAGAAGGTTATTTAAGTAAACCTATCAAAGTATTCGATATTGTAAACATATAAATAAAAGAAAATATTTAAATATTATTCTTAAAGTGAGTTTAGGTTATGTAAGGGTAGGGTAAGATATCATAACCTAACTATTTATAATAATATTTAACCACGTCGGCCGACTAGCGCTGTACCAGTAAAATTAAAAACTTTAAATACAGCCTAACACCAACCTAATACCATATTAATTTCTTAACATTTTTTCTTGCTCCTTAAAAAATATTTGCCTGCAGGCTCTCACGTTCCTCTACCAATTTTTTTTATAAAATTAAATCCTGTAGGTATATATTTCTAAACTATTTTTTATACATTAACATGGTGCCATATTAATTTCTTAAAATTTTTTCTTGCTCCTTAAAAAGTATTTTCCTATGGGCTCCCATGTTCCCCTTCAAAATTTTTTTTCTCAATTTAAATCTTGATAATATTTTTATTTAGATTTTTTAAACATAAGCAACCTGCTGCCATATGAATTTTTTTTCCTTGCTCCTTAAAAAGTATTTGCCTGTGGGCTCCCATGTTCCCCTTAAACATTTTTTTTATTCAATTTTAAATCTGGATGATATTTTTATATAGATTTTTTAAACATTAACACCTGATGCCATATTAATTTCTAAACATTTTTTCTTGATCCTTAACAAGTATTTGCCTGTGGGCTCCCATGTTCCCCTTAAAATTTTTTTTTATTCAATTTTAAATCTGGATGATATTTTTATATAGATTTTTTAAACATTAACACCTGATGCCATATTAATTTCTAAACATTTTTTCTTGATCCTTAACAAGTATTTGCCTGCGGGCTCCTATGTTCCCCTTCAATATTTTTTTTTATCAATTTAAGTTTTACAGTATAGTTGGATTGTAATTATTGCTATAAAGTACGACACGAAAGACATTTGGGTTTGTGAATTGTGATTTAGTACAATCCAATATAATTTTAACATTGTGAAATATTTAAAACACTTTCGTAAATTTGATGCAATTTTCATTATTACTATAGGCCAGTAAATACAATTTTTTAGAAGACAACTTAGTAAAAGTCCTCTTGATGGGTAAATTTGCCTACACTTATATTT
Source organism: Nasonovia ribisnigri (assembly GCA_027563435.1). NCBI lineage: Eukaryota > Metazoa > Arthropoda > Insecta > Hemiptera > Aphididae > Nasonovia > Nasonovia ribisnigri. Next base: position 41,518 of record JANEHU010005188.1, on the reverse strand, counting down.
TTAAAAAGAACAGCTAAAACAGCAAATGATAAACCTTGCTTGAATTTAGTAAATACTAGTACTATACGTCTATACGTCCTTTAATATATAAGTTATGAGATCTTTCATCAGGTAATCTGTGGAAAAGAGTTCACATATTTTATTTAATAAGCTAAATGATGAAATACCAGTCATGGTGGTTTATTTTGAAAATGTTTTTAACTTTTGATAGTAAATACTAATTATTAAATGTTCAACTTTCCAAATGGAAGATGATACAAATTAAATTAAATGAAACAATGCTAAAAATGCTAACAAGTTATAAGTCAGAAGTACGTATTCACTATTTACCTATGCAACAATATTTATCTATCCTACTTGTACTAGTTGAGATTTTGTACACCAGAGAGCGGCTGATTGTTTGCGTTATTTAATAGTATAACATATATTTTGTAGTTTGTTGATAAGTGATAAGTTATAATTGATAAGGTGAAGCTATGAATTCATGCAGTGCTGACTGTATGTGATGCTGATTAATTCCTCGAACGGCTCGAACATAAATGCGGTGAATATTGAATACCTCTATCAAGGATTTGGATTTTAGAATAAACGAAAGTACAAATTAACTGAATCGACGAATTAGTTTTTATTTTCACTGTTTAAAAATCTTAAATTAGTTGGATTTTTTAATATAATATAGAAAACATCATGGATGGAATACTCAGAAATTTTTCTAAATTGCTTTCAGTGCAGAGCCCAATTCATCAGTTCAACAGGGTAAGATTTGTATATTTTATTTCATTCAATACATTTATGATTTAAAAAAGCGCTGTCTTATTACATTATTGTGATAAAAAAACTCATTGAGTTTGTCTTCTTCTAGTATAGGTACCTATGAAATCTATGCATTATTAATAAATATTGGTTATTGATGTTTTTACTAGACTTTAATCATACTTAAACGGCGCCATCCTGTTCAGTTACAAAAAAAGAATTCCAAGCATAAGCCTATTTTAAAAGGAAGACATTTTGTCTATGATATTGTGGAAAATCCTGAAAGAATGAAAAAAGAAAAAATTGATGTAATACTGACTCAATATGTTGAAGGTAGGCATGTAATTAAGAGAACGTTACTGCATGCGTTGTCTTCATCTTACAAACTTATAACAGCAAATTGTACGTTCTGAAAAATTAATTTAACTTTGTTATGTTTGATTTTTATTTTAAACTTTTAAAGTGAGTTATGTGCTATTTAAAATGTACAAACAACTAATAACTTTAAAATTAAAATATAAAAACCCTAGATAATATGCCATCTATTAGATAATATTCTTACTTCTTAATTTATTAATAGGTCAATTCACTTTGTGTTAACATCACAAAGTTAAATGAATTATTCAGAATATAAAATTTGCTATGTTGTGTTTGTATGACGGAGACATCAAATACAAATATGGCAGCATCTTAAAAGATTTATTAATATTATGATATATGGCAGTTTATTAAAATATTTTTATTTATTTAGGATTAGGACATCAAGGTGAACTAGTAAATGTTCGGCCAACATATGCATATGATCAATTGCTTCTGCCGAAATTAGCTATTTATGCTTCTCCTGATAATTTGGAACGTATGAAAAATAATTTATACCAAACCAAAGATGAAGAGAAACCTAGTTCTATTCACGCTCTTCAAGTATTATTAATTTTATCCTATTTATTAATCTAAAAATAATCTAAGGAAAAAAATGTATTTTATATTTTTTAGACTGCAAAGTATTTAAAAAAAATGGTTGTTAGTGTAAGCATGAATAAAGATGAGCCTTGGACAATTGAACCTTGGCACATTAGAGTATCACTACGAAAAATGAATGTACACGTATTAAGTGATGATTCAATAGAATTGCCAGAACATCCAATTAGTGGACCTGATTTTACTTTAGAAGGAAAATCCTTTGTTGTGTATATTACTGTGAGTTATATTTAGTTTTATATTGTAAAAAATATATTTTACATCTTTTTTTCTGGACAGATAAATAAGAAAGAAAAAGTCCCAGTGGAATGTAATCTTCATCATTGGAGTACTAAACTTGCTGATCGGTTACCTCGGACAAAATTCTTTACTAGAACACCAATATCCATTCTTCCTGAGCAGACTGAACTTTTAATGTCAATGAGAGGAAACACAAATAATAATTAAATTTGTTTAGTTTCATTTGTTAGTAGCATCTAATGTGTTTAATTTTAGATGAATAATGATTATTAAAATTATTAACTTGTTTCATGTTTTATTAATTTAAAATATCGCATGCCATATAAACTTTTTTACCATAATGACATTGTTCCCCTTTAAAAAAAAAAATGATGCAATATTTTAAAATTAAATTAAACCCAACTATTTAATTACTCAACATAAATCATAAAATTATATTATTTTAATTATTAATCAATAAACAATTACTAGAAAGTATATACATATAATTTTTTCAGCAATTTTCTAGATGTCAAACATTTGACAGCTTATAGCTTATGTTAAGAATATCATTGAAAATAAATCTTTTTTTTCTTTTCAATAAAACATTAAAACTGATAAATTAATAATTAATTATTATCATTGTGTACTGTGTTATGATTGAATAAATTTTTTTTTAATGTATTTTTCTTAACATAATTAATTTTTGAGGTTGTACGATTGGTATATTTGTTTAATGTTAATCGTTTAATTAGGAATTAAGCGACTGTGAATATTATATAAAATTAAAATATACTTAGAGTTAAAAATAAAAAATTCTAGTCTCGAAAAGCGTCTAGAAAACAAAAACAAAATAATAATCAATTTTTATCGATTTTAATTTTTTTGATGTTACTCTTTATCTAATAACCGTAGATACTTCAAATTTTTACCAAATGTTAAAAAGACCATATTCTCCATTCATGATATAATTTAGTCCAAAAATGTTAACTCTTTTTGAGCTATTTATACTTTATAACCATGAGACATCTTTTTATTTTTTATTTTCAATTATTATGATAAAATATTTTACAAAATACTTTAAATTATTTTGAAAATGCAATTTTTCAAAATTTTTGTGAAAAAATTTAAACGTAAAGTATGATAGGTAGGTTTTTACTTTACTCATCAATTAAAAATTAAAAACAATAAATTTAAAAAAAAAAATTTAAAAAATTTAAGTATTCTAAATATTCCTTTTTTAAAAATGCATGTTTCTTAACACTGTAATATTTTAAGTTTTTTACCAATAACTTCCAAACAGTTTGTGCTACTTGGTTTTTACATTCTTAATTACAAGCTAAACAGACATTTTTAAAAAAAACATGATAGGTTGCTAAACTAGAATGAAGTCCAAAGGCTTATGATATTTTATTGCATTTTTACAATAAATTTGCAATATTTTTAAATACTATGACCTATTATAAATATTGTAGGTTTTATAATTATGCTTATACTTTTAATTTTAATATATAAATAAATAATTAATTACCTATTTATATTATTTAATTAATTTAAGAATAGTTATTCGTTTAGCAATGTAGAAGTTTTGCATACCAGTGGTTTGATGTTTGACTCCGATCATATGTGTAATCTAGGGTAAATTCTTTGGGGAGGGGGGCAGTCTGTGGTCAAACAAAAAATCTATTAGATAAAATGACACTATTGCAGTATTGCTCATTTAATTAAATATGTGATATTCTTGGTTATTTTTGATTACACAATTAACTTACGTCCAAAATTGTTTTAAATTTGGTATACAAGTTGAATAATTTTTAGATAGAAAATTTAAAATAAGGTTGCATTATGTAAGTTGTTAATTCTGTAACCAAAAAATCTAAAAAATATACATAAACATAATTTTTTTTATATTAATTATAAGTTAAACTTTGTACGAAATTATTTATTAAATAACCGAGAATAACGGTTTTAGTTATTTTTTTGTAATTTTATAATATTAATTCAACTTACTGGCTACCGTGTTAATAATAGATAAGTAAAAACAATATAAATATAAATTATAACATAAAATATCCAGGAGACATGGTCTGGCCACGGACTAAGATATCTTACATCGTATATCTTAGTCTTTTTATAAAAACTTATTCGCCATGTTACAAGGTGGTTTTTAAACATTACTAAAGATATTTATATACCTTAGTAAATTAGTCATTTATCTTTTTCTCCAGGCCTATTTGCCGCTTCCACAATCTTTGATACCACACTACCGCAGTTACCAAACAATACCGCATAGTTGAAATTATATCCTACTTATGACCGTGTGGTTACATTATTTATATGCGGAAAAGTGATAACTAAAATACTAAATACGGTGTTACTTTTTATTTTTTAGTTCAGTTTTAGTAGTTTGAAACTCTTAAACTTATAATCACGATTTTTGCACATTATTACAATTTATTTGTTAATAATTAGTTTCTGTGATTTTATTGCCTTTGTTTAATGGACATAGGCAATGACTACAAAAAATAATTGTAATTTCAAATTTCTAATACAGTAATCTCTACAACTGTTCAGTAACACTACAGACTTGTATTAATAGGTACTAATTATTTTTTTATAATTTAATATTAATTATTCTCAATGATAAACACCTATACTGTAGATTATTCATGCTAGGGTTTGAAACTTTGAACATTTGATTTTATTTGTATAATCATTATCATTGAAGTTGTTTGTGTAATTTATACAAGTGCTATTTTTGTACAATGAGCGATGGATATAAACGTAAGTTTTTCCGGTTTTAATAGTAAAATTATATTGTTCATGTGTGTTTACTGTTTTTAGACATCTCTCAAGCTTTTGATCGAGTTTTGCATGATGGCCTCCTGTATAAGCTTAAAAGATTCCTTCTACCTGCTTATTATCTAATTATAAAATTGTATCTCAAAGAGTGTCATTTTCAAATTCGCTTCGATTCTGCTCTCTCCGATAACAGTTATAAACGCCGGGGTTCCACAAGGTTGCATATTATCCCTTATTCTGTATATCATTTATGTTTCAGACCAACCAACCTCTCTTCATACGTCTATAGCCGACTGTGCTGATGACAAAGCGATAATCTCCATCAACAATGATCCCCTCACTGCCTTTATAAACCTGTAGAATCACCTTGTGCCTTATGGGAAACTGGTTTACCATATGGTGTTTTAAAGTTAATCAAAGCAAATCCATCCACACTATTGTCACCCTCAGACAGGCTCTTTGTCCTAATGATTCTCTATATATGGTATACCCATTCCTACTATTGAATATCTTGGTCTAACACTCGATCAAAGATTTACTTGGGCCCACCATATAAAGACTAGCTCTAAATAATCATCTAGGCATGCTAAAAACAGAATAATACAATAATAAATACACCTCCATCAAACTTCTTATGTACAGAAGTTACTCAAACCAATGTGGGGTAATGCAAAAAAATCAAACATTAACTAAATTCAAGCACTTCAAAACATTGCTTTAAGGAAATTAACGTATGCACCTCCCTATGTCTCAAATTTTTCTCTACATTCAGGCCCAAAACTAAAACTAAAAACAATGAGTGATGAATCTAAATGTTTCTATAAAAGATTTCACAATCACCTAAGTACTTATTCTAATCTACTTATTTAAAATTTGGCCTCCGCTACCATACCTGGTAATCCCCCAAGATGCCTATAGCGCAAGTGGTATCGTGATGTGTTATATATAAAAAAAAATAACATGTATTTATATCTGTCTAACTATATAAATGTGAAATGAAAATCTTTGTCCAGGGTAAACTCTGGAACTACTTATCAGATCTTCTTGATTTTTTATTAAAAACAAAAGAGTATATCACGGAGAAGGTTTCTATAGCAATAGCATTTGTCTAAGTTAAAAAACCTTTGAGTTATCTACTAATTAGAATAAACGTGTAAATTGTATACCTATAAATATACATATATATATTGTACGGGCAATTCTGGTTGGCTGTGCCAAAAGTGATATTGTTTATATTCCAAAAATTCCAACGATAACAAGTGACTATCCATTTGAATTCAAACGTCTTCAATTTCCCATCAAGCTCTGTTTCGTGATGGCCATTAAAAGGCGCAAGGCCAAACATTAAAAATTACTGGCATCGATAATACAGATCCTTGCTTCACCCATGGCCAATTTTATGTTGCATATTCTCGAGTAAGCTCGGCAAAAAATATATATATATGCTCTTTACCAAAGAACAGATAATATAGTCTACCAAGAAATTTACTGATATAAAATATAGTATATTATGTTTTTTATATATTTTCATAAGTCCCATTAGAAATCTAACTATTCATTTATATGGGAAAACAAAGTTTGCCAGGTCAGATAGTATTATATAAAACAGAAATAGTTAAATATAATTATTAAGTAACCATAGGAAGTGTCATAAAAATAATTTTACCTATCAATTTGTACTTTTAGTCTATATTGCTATTATATTAATACAGATTGTATATTGCTGGTAAAAATACAATTTTTTTTTTCTTAAATCTTATCTGTTTTATGTGGATTTTGAAACAATATTTATTATTTTATAGTTCACAGTTTTATTTACTTTACACATCTTAATAAGAAAACTGATATATATTTTATAATTTAAACTTAACATTTGTTTAGCTTACACACCTGGATGGAATGATCCACCCTCATATTCATTTGAAGACACAGTGAGTGCTCAACATGAAAATCGGCCTAAGATATTTGATAGAATACCTGCAAGGGTCTTTTCAAATGCTCCTAGCGTACAGTCAAATAACAATCAAATACCCTTAGAGAATGATGTTTCCAATGAAAACTGTGATGATACTTCAAAAGTCCCTGCAGTTTCGTCATTGGTATTATGTGACATTCCTGTGGAAGAACGCTTATCGTATGTGATGACATCTCTGAGTGATTCAATTCAAAAATCAACATTACCAGATGCGAGTGGTCAATTAAAATAACTCGTTCATCTCTCTCTATCCCTATTTAATCTAATCTTAATTTTTTTAATTTAGTCCAAGAAAATGGATATTAGTAAACGGTTGTCAAGGCTGGAAATCAGTTGGAAAGATAGTCAATTTACAGACATAGTACAACAAAAAACTATCGCATTAGTTAAAGGTTAAAATATATCTTTGTTAACATTTATTATCTAATAGTGACAGTCAAAAATTGTATATCATTTTTCCAGCAATCAAAATCAACGATTATGCTGAAGCAAATAGACTACAAATGGCATTAATGGTAGACCACACACGCCAATGTAACACTTGGATACCTGCAATTCGTCAACTTATTAACCAGCATACCTAAATTTATATTAATAATGTGTGTGTATAAAATAAATTAAGATCATTTTTAAATTGGTATACAATTATATAGTTCATGTGAATAATATTATATCATAATCCACTAATTCTATCTTTTGTTTACACCAATGGTGTAAATTAACCATAATGCACATATATTTCGATACCTATCCATTTTTATAACATTTAATTAATGTAACCAGTGCATTAACATCACCAATTCGAATGGCTTTACCTGTAGGTCAACGCCGTCACACCTCATCGTGCAACCAACTGGTCGCCCAAACTTCAATAAAATCATAGACCACTTACACGAAACTAATGCTAGTTTTCATTCATACACCCCCCGTCACCTTCACACATACAGGGTTGTTATCAGAAACCTGCTCTTTAGCACCTTAAGTAATGACATTGTCAGTGCCTTGGCTGAGTTAGGACACTCAGTCAAACACATATACAACGCCAAAAATAAAAACAAATGTCCCCTACCTTTATTCTTTGTGGATATCTTAACACAAGACAATAATAAAGACATCCTAGACATCAAGTCTTTACTCAATACTAAAGTATTGATTGAGAAACCACACAAAAAGAGACGTGGCCCACCACAATGCCACAACTGTCAATCCTACGGACACACGCGAAATAACTGCTGTCACGAACCTAAATGCGTTAAATGTGGTGAAAATCACCTGACAATCGAGTGCACCAAGGACCAAAATAGTCCAGCCAAATGCAGCCTATGCGCTAAAGACCACACCGCAAACTTTAAAGGATGCCCAGTCTACAAAGCTGCCTTCAAAAAAACCGTCCATCCAGCCAAAGGATCTGATTCCACCACCTATCAAAAAACCAAATCTTACGCTGAAGCCACCAAAAATCATAAAATTTTACACGCGGAACTCAAAATCACCGACACTCTCTTAAGTCTTATTTCAAATTTAAACTCACTAATTACTCCCCTTATCGGCCTTATCTCACTTCTTTCATCAGTCCTAAAAGCACTCACAACTAATAGCATTCCATAATCTTATCGACCAGATAATTCACATTAAAATTAAATTAATAATTAAAATTTATATTTATACATCGAGATGTATTTATATAATATCTTATCTCCCATATTTTTCATTCCACAACAACATCACTATTATTTTCTGCTAACCATATCATTATTATTTAAATAATACCTTGTAATAACATCTAATATGTTGACACATTGTAAGTTTAAATAAGTAAAAAAAAAAAAAAATAATATAACCAGTGGTCGGCAACCTTTTTGGACTCTGGGGTCGCATTTCAAACTTAAAAAGTTTTGTGGGAAATGTCGGATGAAAATTAAAATCTTTTCGTCTTATTTTAAAATATAATGGCAGTATGGAATAGTTGCAGACTACTGGTTTTAATTATAATGACTAAGTATAATTTTTGTGTTATATTATTGCTTACTATAATGTATCTAACCCAGTCACCCAGATGACATGATGCTTAGGTGTCATGAAACCCCTTTTACCATGCCTTTTTACACTAACACAATTTATTTTAGTTTATAATTATAAATAATTACCCACAAACACATAAAAAAAACTATCATGAGCTCAATATCACATGACGTGAGTGAATTGGTAAAACAACATATACTTTACAGCAGTGCTCAATTTGGGAAAATTAAAGTAGGGGGATATAAGCGTGTCTTGCTTTTTAATTATTCTGATACCCGCCGTGTAATGAGTTTCAACGGTTTCTACCCCGCTACCGCTAGCAGGATCGGTTCTCCTGGGACCTGGACTCGCCGGAAGAACGGCTGCGTCTCCGACATGACATGATCGTATAAGACCGTTGACTCTTCAATCTTCATCGTCGTCTTCACGCCCACATTTACACCGTGATTGGCACTTTCGTACTTATACGAGTTATACGACTATAGTCGATCGACTCATGCAAGTCCGTCGACCACGTCCTTATAACTGCGCCACTGGTCGACAGGCCATTGTCGTCGCTTGACACGTTTTCCCGTTTTATTCTCTGATTTGCATCATTTGCAGCCATAATATATTTTTAAATAAAAAAAGGGCAGGGAAGTGGATGTTGCTCTGCTGTACAGTAAGTTACGAGTGGGTCACTGTATAATAATGGATGGTATTAAATTTGAATTCAATGATTTAATATAATCATTGTATACGAAAAATGATTCTGAGCTGAGACGGTTTGTCAGGGTGGAATGGGAGGATATTTTATTTTATACCTATTAATAATACGGTAGTCGGTAAGTTGAATTAATATTATGAAATTACAACAAAATAACTAAAATCGTTATTCTTAGTTATTTAATATTTAATTTTGTCCAAATTTGATCATAAAATAGCTATAAAAAAACTATGTGTTTATAAATGTTGAGATTTTTTAGTTACAAAATATACTACTTATGTGGAACCTTGTTTTAAATTTTCAATCCTTAACGATATACGTTGAAAATTTTATCAATTTTTAACTACAAAAATATTTTTAAATTTAAAATTTGATAAATGTCAAAAATCGAATTTTAAATGCTTATAAAAAAAAATTTGCCCATATATTTTGAATATTTGTCAACTACTATTGTAACAGTATATTGGGAGCCTTGTATTCAATTTCCAAGCGTTTTGACACAACGAATAAAATGTTATTGATATTTATAGAAAAAAAAACTAAACAAACTGTAAAAAGAATATGTCCGTAAATAGCTCAAAACGAAACAAAATATTTTGAAGTATAAAGGAATTGATAAAATAAACATATGATATAAATTTCAAATATCTTCAGTTATTTGTTTTTGAATTACAGCAAAATAAGAAAATCGCTACATGATAAATCGAGTGAATTTCCAATGTTGTAAAAATTTGAACTTCAAACGCTCATAAAAATTTAATTTAACATTCAGATAGACATTTTTTTTCTGAAAAATTAGGCAAACTAATGAAGAATCTTGAATTAAATTTTCAAACCTTAGATTTAAAAGGAACATTTTTTTATGAATTTCTAACTGAAAATAATTTGCACATTTTCGTGGTTTTTACGTATTTTGCTAAAATTTGAACTTTAAATGCTTATAAAAAAAAATTGTGACTGCAGATTTTTAATATTTTTCAAGAGTTATTGTAATAATATATTATGATTTATGATCCTTGTATTAAATTTTCAAGCTTTTTTACCCAACAAATAAAAATTAATTGACATTCATAGAAAAAAAAACCTAAAAATAGGAAACTGAGTATGTCCGTAAACAGTTCAAACAATTCAAAATATTTTTAAAATTGTGTCGTCTGTAGAAAATGCTAATATAAACAACCAGTGAAAATTTCATGTATTTGCGGTCATTGGTTTTAGAGATATACCAAAATCCAAAATCGATTTTGCTGAAAATCTTTTTTTCCTTAATTTTTCTTTTGTTTTTTCCTGCGCTTTTGAATTTATAGGGAATTTTAAAAAATGACCTTCCCGAATGTACCAACTAGATTCACTTTCCCATCAAACAAGATACTGTTGAAGAAATACGAAGCATTTTTTCGACTACTTATCGTGTACACAGACACAAAAAATAAATAAATAAAAAACACACATCATTGTAAAATCAATACATATTCATCGTTCCGCTCAGAATCTAAAATAAAAATTGCGTAAAAACTATAATAGCTTTCTGACACATAATAATTAAAACGCTCATTAAAAATTAATGTTTTTTTCCAGTAAACTTTTTTTTTTATTTAATATAGGAACATTTTTAGGAAATCTTGTATCAACATTTCTAATATTAGCTTATTTGAATGAATAATATTTTATGAATTTCTAACTGAAAAATAGTTTGATTATTTTCGAAATGTAATGAGTTTTGTCAAAATTTGAACTTTAAATGCATGTACAAAATAATCGTGCCTATATATCTTCAATATTGTTGAACTTACACAATGAAACTTATAAAAAACCTTGCATTAAATTTTCAAGCTTTTTTTACTAAATGAAAAAGTTTTCATCGAGAACAATTTAAAATATTTTTAATAATTCTCAAAATGAGTCAACATACTTCTAATATGTTTTCATTCTTTCAAAATGCTAATATAAATATTTGGTGAAAACTTTGAAGGTCTACGGTTATTACTTTATAATAGATAAATTTACTTTAATCACAATAATATCATGGAATATCCTTAGTTATATTATCATAGTCTTCTCTCAGAATCGTTTTTCTTTTACAATGACATTATATCATTGAATTCAAATGTAATACCATCCATTACAGTCACCCACTTGTTACCTAATGTACAGCAGAGTGACACCTGCTTGCCCACTCTTTTATAATTTTTTCCACGTTCCTCTTCCAATTTTATTTTTAATCAATTTAACTTATTAATCTATTTAAAAAGATTTTTTAAACATTATTAATTTTTTTCTTAATTTTTTTTGGTGCTCCTTAAAATATGTTTGACTGCGGGCCCCCGAGTACTCCTTTCATTTTTTTAATTTATTTAAATCTATTTGATTTTTTTGTGCATATTTTAGTTTTTCCAGATATTTTAGGGAGACGTCTAATAAATGAAGGGTCCGGTGCAATAACAAGGTATCTCCACTTTTTGAAATTGTTCAGGAGACATAAAAAATGATTTTACTGACCCACCTTTCATCATGTTACTGTTTCAAAAACTGATTTTTATGCTTTGGATGTATATATAACATTCCATAAAGCATTATTACTTTTAAATAAATTTTAATAATTTTAATTAATTAATTCAAGTTTAATTTAGTGGAGATACATGGGTTTTCGCCCCAAAATTAAAATCCATGTTTTATGTTTTTTTTTAATCTCATAAATTCTTTCATCATATGTATTGCATAATCTCAAAAAACATTTACAATGTGTAATTTATACCTATTATCAAAATCATCCAACCTATCACAACCTTCTATAATGATTAAATTGAGTAACTATGTGTTTTAAGGAGATACCTGGTTTTTTGACCCAAAATATAAGTAAAGCTTTGGTTTATGCATTCATCAATGTAGCTTTGATATCCTTTACGACTAAAAAAATACTTAACAAAACTACTTTGGTAGGATATTTCATTTTAGAATATAATCATGAGCATATTAGTACCTATTAATGAACACATAATTAATAAATAGAAAATATATCTTAAAATGATAAAAATGTATTTGTTGTAACTCACTACATAATATTATAATAAATCAAAAAGAAACAAATTGAAAATAACATAACACCTTGAGCATGTATAAAAACAAATAAAACATAAACATAATAATAATCCTTTTATTATCTTTCGGAACAAAAACCATATATCTCCGGAGATACTTGGTTCTTGCCCAGAACATTTAAAACCAGATATCTCCTTTTGTATGATATTAGCGTATCTAATAGTCGGAGATATATCGTTATTGCACCGAAATGTAGACAAATTTTTCCACTATTAGAATATGTTAAAACATGCATTTCGAAAAAAAGTGGAGATACCTTGTTATTGCACCGGACCCTTCAAATAGTTCGTTAATTAATTTAATTATTATTATAGTTTAATGCGGTTATAACGAATTTTTCTATTTGTTTTTTGAAATCTAGGTAAATTACTCGGATATTTGAGTTACTGAGCATTTTGAAGTTTTTTTTTTGACAATAACTTCCAAATGAAGTTTTACGACTTTTTGAGGGTATCATCAAACTGAGCATGCAAGTTTGCAATTTATTTAAAAAAAAAAAAAAAAAAAAAAAAAAATTTTAAAAATAGCTTGAGAGCTAAACTGCTTTGTTTCCAATTATTCGAACAATGGAAGTTGGTTACCAATTGAGTTTCCCGCATTATGGTGTCAATGTAATTTGCGCATTAACTAGTCGGCTATCGAAACCATTATACACGGATGGGTCTTTGTAAGATTTATCCAGTGGTGTTTTGGAGGGTATACGCGGGTATACGACGTATACCCGTGAACCAACTTGGTGATTTAGCGTATACCTTATAAAAGTAACGGCAATACGCACGTATACGCACGTATACGCTCGTATACCTACTTCATAAACAGAAAAAAATCCATAGGGCATAGTTTATTTTTAGAAAATTTGTTATTGGTAGGTTAATAATAAAATTGATAATTGATTATTATTTATAGCTATCGATTATCATCTAGCTATTGCTATATTCATTAGGTATCAAATTATAATAATATATCTACAAGCGGCCGTTGATGTTTCTATACAAGAATATACTAGAATACTATTACTAGATAGTGTGGCGAGTGCTATTCCGAGAGCTGACGTCCTGCAGCATTGCTCATCTTCCGTTATTATTTATTTTACATTTTGTTTCTTGTAATATTTTTTTTTTGTGACTTGTGAAGTGAAGTGTTAAGTGTTGAAAATATGGATTCTACACACTCGAAAGAAAAAAACACTTTATTTTCTTATTTTTCAACAAATAAGATAATTATTTTCCCAATAAAACTACCATGGCTACTGAATATACCTATGTAGACTTATTAGGGACAATATGTGGATAATTTATTCAACATCGAGTTAACAGTAAAAAGTTTTTTTTTTGCATACTTGAGAATAGTTTTAGTGTCAGCTTATTTAGCTTTTTTTGTTAATAGTGAGAAAAAATACTATTTATTTAAATTTTAAATTGTTATAATTCTTTTTAATATTATGATAAATAAAAACACCTGAACAAAATTATTTTAAACCATTTACTTTACTATAATTTAAATATATCAAAGGAATATTGGTTTTTTTATGTTACAATATATTGGTATATTGTATAATATTATTATTTTATAGGTATGTGTATTGTCTTAGCTGTATATTATAAAATCTATGCTATAGTGCAATTCAAGTATGCAACTGTGTACCATTTATTTAAGGAACACTTATAAGTTATAGTGCCATATTTTGTCAACATAATAAAACTTTTCAAGATTTATCTCACCATTATTAAAATACCTATAAGTATTCTAAAAGAATACCATTTGTTAATTTGTATTATCTTTAATTATTTTAAATCTAAGATTATTTTCAACACCTACAAGTATTACTCAAGTGTATTGTGTATTGTACAATGTATATTTTACTTGTGCATTTTTTATAATATTTGTATAAAAAGAAAATTCATATACCTACCTACCTATTTATATTACCTACCTATATTCATTGTTTATTATGGCATATGTTTATAATTTTAAGAGAATATGAGGAGAATATTAGTTAAATAAGTTATGTATAGCAAAATCTATTCTTATTGTGCTAAGAAAATAATTAAAAATTATATCGGTACCAAATACCTATCTCTTATTCAAGATACTAGAAATTTTGAATGCCGAATGGTACCTGAAATAATTATATACTAAATACTTAGATGGTTTTATTTGGTGTAGGTAAAAGAAAATCTATTTTCCGAGACATCTCCATCTATTCAATTAGACAGTGTTGAGACTTCTGAAGCTGACTGTCAGGATTCACTGTGGCCGTCTGAGTGGACATGATTATGCTTTTATTTTACAATTATATTAATATTTTTTGCCTTTAAAATCGGGCAATTATTGAATTTTCCATAGAAACTTTAAATACTTAGATAAATCAAGAAACAATATGGTATAAAATTAATATACATTTTTTTTTGATATAAAAGCTTATACTCGTGAACATGAGATCTAAAAAAAACTTGAATATTCGCGAGCGAAGCGAGCGTCGTTTTAAGTGATAAAATCTGATATGTTTTGATCCCAATAAATACACGATAGTCATTGTCATAAATTCTTCCGCGTATACCCTCCAGTTTTTTTACCAAAACACCACTGGATTTATCTACACGGGCACCCGAGTATCTAGACCATAGAGTAATAATTACTCTATGATCTAGATTCTAGACCTTAAATATTATATGACCTTAGAATATGATCCAAGATCTATAGACATAGGCAATTATAGGCATATAGCGTATTATATATCTCTAATCGTGATAGGAACCAGGAAGAGATTTTACAATCAGCTGTGTGAAACCGTGAACCTTGTGGCTGGGCTTGAGGTCACGTCGTATTTACAAAAACGGAACGTCAACGGATGATAAAAACTAAAAAGTATAAACTATGAGAATGATAACGCGATAAAAACAATGATAAGTAATAACAATAATAATTAGCAGACATTCAGACTCAGTGTGCCGTACACAATTTGTTTAAATATTCGCATTTCGGTTTTTGTAGTTTTGTGTACGATTCAATTATTTCAATTATTGTGTTAAATAGTGTTGCAATTTTAAAATAACAACCGTCAAATCCATGTCCAGGGATATGTCTTTGACTGTCCGGTATGCGAGCTGGGACAAGTGATCCAGGCCGTGAACTCGAAGACATGACATCCAACGATTCCGGAGTGGAGAGCAGCACGGACAACGACGATTGTGCCCAGCCAAAGTTCAATAAAAGTCTTGTATCGTCTGCTGAGATGTCCCTAGTGCCGGTGCGGAGGATGAAGAACCAAGATTTTCCGTTATCCCTCTGCCTCAACTCTATATCCGAACCTCCGATCGTGTTCGCGCGGCCCATGCTCAACGAGATTCCTGGCCGTAAGTTCAAGTGCCTGTTCGAGTTGGCCAATCCCACATTTCCAGGCACGCTGGATAGATTCCAATCTGTGAGTATCGCCCCTCACCCTCCCATAATGTCATTGATAAGCTGATGATTAGTAATTGTTGGTTTGTTTTTTGTTTCTCATCCAGTGTCTGACTCCCATTCAAGAGTACACGGAAATGTTGATGAAATTGGAGAAGAAAGATGGTTCTACTCAGACAAGAAACAATATTGGGCCGTACCGTGTTCACTCATGTCGTGGTTATGTGAGGTCAAATGCTTTTCAGTCCAGAGGTAGTGTACAGTGCGGTGTTGGTCATTGTACAAATAATTTACATTTTGGGCTTTTCAATGGTTGCAGATAGTCACAAACTATGTCGAGCAGCAAACATGAATAACACTGAATTACTGGAGCAATTTCTCAAGAACGGTGTTAATCCTAATTGTTGGGACAGTAGAAAACGTACGCCCTTACATTTGGCTGCAAGCAAAGGATATGCAGAGGCTGTGGGGTAAATTTATGTCTTGCATTAGTATCAGTACTACAAAATAAGTGTTGTTTGTTTAAAATTCATACTGAATACTCAATATTTAGATTGTTATTGAAGTACGGTGCCAATCCAAATATAAAAGATGCTTTGGGAAACAATCCATTGCATTTGGCTGCTTGTACACATCACATGGATGTAGTAACATTACTCTTAAAAGGAGGTAAAAAAATGGGTGTTTGGTCAATGCCCACCTAAAGGATAAAAGACTTTTGCCATCCGATGGTAGGAAATTTTTTGAAATAACACTTAAAGCGTTTTTAAACAGACTGCTATCCCTGCTAAAAAACCTATTTTAAATCCAACATACTAATATAATTAGTAATTACACAATATGTATTTTGAAAACAAGTTTGGATTCATTGTCGTTTTATTTAGATCCTAAAAACAACCTTAAAATTGGACATCAGATTATAAAAATTTGACTTAAAATTAATGTTTTATACATTGTTGTATATTCAATAACTAAGTATGCTTTTTAGATAAATAAATGGAAAAACTTTTATGTAGGATCTAAATTATACTTATTACAATACTCAAATAAGTTTTCAATATCAAATTTTTTAATTGTTATACCTATGGCTCAACAATTCCATACAAGATCATAGCCATCTCTATCCTAAGAGCACGAGCCCAGGGGTCCGGGGCTAGCAGGGGCCCCCAACATTTTCATTTTTATTTGTGAGCCCTAGGGCCCCTGCGTAGCCAAAGACAGCTCTGTCTTAGATTCATTATAAGTTGGATCTTACTGGAGTCTAGAATTAAAAATAAAGGTTTAAGTCACATGCTCATCATAATATACTATATGTGGGGATTGTTCACTATCGCTAAAAACCATCGGTTGGCAAATGGTTAAATAGGAATAGATCAAGATGAATATTTAAATATGAAGAATGATCTAATTTTTTTTCTTCATATTTTGCGTTGTCAGGAACAGATGTAAGTAGCTGTGATGCCCAAGGCCGAAGTCCTCTACACTTGGCCCAATCAAAGTTACGTCTATTAACTCATTGCAAAAGTAACGTTTGCACATCAGTCAAACAGACAGTATTACAGGTAATTGAAATGCTGCTAGCATATTTTGACAAAAAAAATAGCTCAGATGAAGCAGAACTGTTGAACGCCTTTCAAACTAGATTACAAATATCAGATACAGGTGAAAGGGTTAGTACTGAAATTCAAGACCTTTTAAATAATTTATCAACATTAAAACTAAATAAATAAGCCTGAAATCATTAAAAATAATTTTTTACTTGATCAATAAAATTTTATATTTATATTATAGATTAATACTGTCTTATGGAATTATTATTTTTTTCAATTAGATTTGTGAATTATATGCTAATTAATTAATATTGTAATTTGAACTCTCATACTATTATTGGGCTATACTTTGATTGTAAATATAAGTAATTATATATTCATTTTTTGGGAGAATAATTTTTGAAACAATGAAATAAGAATCCTCTGAAAGTGTGAAAAAAGAAAAACCCATTGTTATACCCTATCATTCACTATAACCTGTTCATTTTGGCATGCAGGAACTGTTACAATTTAAAATAACCCAACAGTGGTTCAAAACTATTATATTGAAAAAATATCATAATCCCACAGACTAAGATAGAGTGCGATATCATTATATGTTTTTAAAATAAAATATAGTTTTCAGATCACTATTTTTTTTTTTTTTAATTGTAACAGTTTCCAAATGCCAAGATGAACTGGATAGGTTATATTTAGTAGATTAATTTTATTTATTATTAATTATTTACCCTGAGAAAAATATTTAATTTTGGTTTATTAAAATAGTTTTTTTGTTATACTTCAAGACTAAATAAGTAATAACTTTAAAATCATCATTATAATATTATTTAAAATAACAAGAAATATGATACGCTCATAATTTTATATTGTAACTTGTTATATTAGTTTTAGTTATTAAGGGGATTCTACCCCGCTGTATAGTCTTGGTCTTACAAAAGTACAACATAACAAATGTGTGTTGTTAGTGACTTTTAATAACAGTGAATAAGTAGTAAAATATAAATGTAAAAATGCTCATTATTCAAAATATTTTGGAAGTCAACTAACAAACAGTTAATATTCTTTCCTTTAAGTTTGAAAATTGATCTCTATAATAATTCACTTTTATAATAACTGTAAATAGGGTTTTCTGAATGCAAATATTTTGTTTTGTTAAGAAACCTACAGACTTTATAATATTTGTTTTGAAATAGTCTTAAGTATGCATTTGAAACAATTGTTATGAATTAATTCCAAATCATGTTATAACTAAGTTGTAACAAGTTTTTATTTGTGACGGTTTATTCACTTTCCATTGGCGACATGCTTTCTTTAACTTGAATTGAGTATAGGATTTTGAATACCGAATTGGGCGATTCACCATTAAAAATATTTTTGATTAAATTAAAAATTGCTTTCTTTTTAAACCCTTAATTCCTGTCAACATAACTTTAAAAATTAAACCAAACCTTGCTAAGTATTAAAAATTTGTGTAATACTCCTACAAATAAGTATCTAGCTTATCAAAAAATTCCTGATTTAATCAAACTTAATTTGGCTTAGAAATTGAGTGTTCTCTAAAGCAGTAAGCACTAAGCACATAGGTAGTATATATTTTAACAATGACTGCATTTCATACAATACACAATAGACCTTTGTTTTTTTCTGTTTTTCTATTTGCCTAGTCTAAATGAATATTCTAGTTTTCCAACAATATATTTATTTATGCTAGATTATATTTTATTATTTTTTTCAAAATTATAAATAGCAATGGACGAGTATGAATTAAAAATAAATATAAGTTAACATTCACTGAATAATTTATATTTGTTTCATACAAAATAAGTTATTTATTTAAAAACAATTGATATTGAAGTAGTTATAACCTACACCATACAATTATTTTGTACCTGGCATACAGAGGCCTTAAACATTTTATAGATTAAAACTCATTAAATCTAATATTTGCAAATTATGTATACAGATATGCGAATATATTTTGGGTGATAGAATTTTTAATTATGTAGTTATACTCATGATGAATAAACTGATGTAATATTATTTTAATTAACTGCTGTAGGTCAAATATTTTTACTAGGCTTTTTATAAGCTTTTATCAAATAAATATATACACTATACAGAGTGATTCTTTTATCGTAACGTCAGTCAATATCATAGGAAATATAAGGAATAAAAATGAATGTTATGTTATATTCTCTAATATTTGTAACTGTTTGTGTATTTTGACTATCATTTGTATTGTATTATTAATTTATGGTGGTGATTTTTTTTTTATGTTTAAATTTGTATGTTATTTGATTATTAATTTATTTTAAAATGTTTTAACTTGTAAATATTTTAATTTGTAGAAATATTAAAAATAAAGACAAAAAAATAAATATTGTTCTACCTAATGTTTATTTGTATGATATCACGCTAAGTTTGTCTATGGCATTTAAATTCAACTTAATGGGTAATGTTGCGCGAAAAATTTGTAAATAAATTTCTGAGTGACAAGATATTCTTAAAGAATGTTATATTCCCTCAATAAATAATTATTACTTGAAATAATGTTTGGAATTGGCCTTTATAGAATAAGAACAGTGTTTTAATTTAATACAAATATAATATTAATGATAAACCTGCCTGTTGGAAGAAAAATTAATGTAGTAACTTAACATAATATTATCTATTTAGGTAAGACGACTAAATGTAGAGTGCACAGAATTTATACCAATATATGGGTTTATAAAGGTTATACATTTTATATTAATCTATTTGTTGGAAATAATATCTACACCACTGTTAATCTACTCCGTGGTCCATGCTGAACAATTCTTAGTATGGAAATTACTTTTATTAATTATTCTTCAACCTCAATACCAAATTGTATGTAACAATGTTTATAAAGAATAACAGCAAATTAAATTCATCAATTCATGGTAACTTTATTATTATTAATTAATATTATTAAAACTTAAGTAATACAAAAAATATAATCACAATGATAGACGAATGTAATTGACTTTTAATTGTAGAGTAAACATGAATAATTCTATCATTATTAATTAGGTACAATCAAGGAGCCTTCGTATTCTATACTGTGTTTGTTCATAACATACTATATATTATTTTTAAATAAATACTAGTTATAACAGCATAAAAATAATGATATTAGTTGATGTGTTGACATGCTTGTACTGTAAAATATTCAGTCCAAAGCCTCCTAAAACCCAACGCCAGCCCTGGGTACAATGAAAATTGAGTAAAAGAAAAACACAAATTTATTAATTTACCAAGACGTAATATGTGTTTATGATTATATGCTAATTATGATTTTTTTTTGACCTTAATAATTATAATTCAATATTTAACAACCTATTAGCTTATTAAACAAATGGTCCCATAACACAAGGATATTATAAAGAGAAAAAACATAATATTATATTATGGTAACATCGCTGGTGGCGATAATTAAAAATAAATATTAAATAATAATAATAATAATGATATTAAATTAAATATAAATACACCTCTCTAGTAATTAAAGAGGTGAAACAACAATGCAGTGTAACATAATATTATACGAGCGAGGTAATAATATTGATAAATTTTCTCTGGATTTAAAAAATAAAAACAAATAATAAATTATATAAATTACATTAGTATAAATAATGTATTTATCACTCTTGTGTCGTTTTCGATAGCACCTGCCCAAGATGAGACATCAGGAGAACTTTTGCCGTGCGTATACATTGGTGATGCCAGGCATGATTTCCGCTTGTACTGGACTGTGCTTCAGCAGTTCACCGTCAACAACCAGGTGGCTGCCTTGCGATAACGGTTCAAGCCGGAACGCTCGCACGGGGATCATTTCGACATTGGGTATGGCCAAGTGGTTTCCAGACGACAGGCCCAACAAAAACTATGATTCATAAAAGAATGTGTTGTCAATGATAAATTAATTTAAACAAAATGTAATTAATGATTGTTTAGTAAGTCCATTTCATTTATAATACATAGTTAGGATTATTATAATATATTCATCGCATAGTCTACATACTATTTCCTAATAATATTATAATGTGCAAAAGCACGTCAATTTAGATTTGATAATTATATTTCACCGACATGTTTATGAAAACCTATAACTTAGTACAATTGTCAAATAGATCAAAGATAGATCGTATTCTGGATCATTCAAATGTATTCACACCTAACCTTCCCATTCTAATAAGAAATAATTTTTTTTAAATAATTATTATATCTAGAATCTAGATTCTAGATACTGTTGTATTGGAAAAATTCATAGCTGACCAAGACAATTTTTATTTTAAGTTAATCTCTTCAATCAGTGAGATACTAAAATGATTGTAAATACTTGAACAGTACATTTTTTAAAATACTAGACCACCAGATACTTATTATATAAATATCTAGTTAACGTTATGGCCACGTGGGTTGATAGGCCATTTTTAACCTACCAGAAAATTTGAATAAGTGTATCATCACACGAAAAAATCACTAGCTTCGCTTGCAAATCTATGACTAATTAAATATAATATAATAATATTTACTGTATAAGAGTATAACCAAACAAATTTTAGAAAATCATTAATTTATTTTACATTTTAAAACAATACCCAACATAATTAATTTTTAGTTCCAAACGTATTTATTACTATTTGAGAAACAGTATCGGTCAGACTTAAGAATGTTTTTTTCGACATTCACTAACAATAAACTCTTAATAAGTTTTGACATATTTTAACATTTAACTCATAAGAAGTATGTTTACATTCAAGTGATAGATAATTTAAGCATACATTTATAGTTAAAGTGAAAGTCACATTAGCATTTCTTTCTCTTTTTTTAGCATGAATATGATTTTGGGTACAGATATTTTTATTTTCTGACCGACTTTACGTAACACTTAGTTTATCACCCTAGAAACAAATAAAAAGGGCCCGACTTTAAAAACCCATGTAAATGCGGAGGGGCCTAATGAGAGAATCACAGTCTTCTGAAAGGCTTAAACATTTGAAAACCTACATCACAGAATAAATTTAATCTATTGTTTGCCTATATAACTGGTTTCTGGTATAATCACGCTAATACTATGTATTATGCTACTGTGATATGCTTAGATCATATGCTATACCTATATGTTCTAAGGTAATATGTATATTTATAATATAATATTATCAGTATTATACAACAAATTGTATATTAATTTAATTTTGTACAAGAAAAAACGTTGAATGAAGATCCTCATTACTGTACTGTAACTATTTACATATTAATATGTCCATAGAATTACACATGGCTGAATATAAAATTTAAAATATCTGTTTTTTGAAAATTGACAGCTCTTTCTGTATTTAAACACATGTGTATATGATTTTCGACTCACCCTTTCTACAATAAAAACCATGCAAACGATATACTACTTTTTATGGGCAGAGGTGAGAGAGAATTATTTGGGCCGATAAGCCTATTTAGTTTTAACCATAGAGCACCGTAAAGACTATAATTAAATATTAATCATTGATTGTTTATATTTGGCCTGAATTGTACATACAATATGTAAATCCGCCACTGAATTCAATATAAGCAGCACCATGTCTCAAGACATGACTTTGGAACTACAATAAAAAGTCTATTAAGTAGGTACTTATATACATCCCAGATGGGAACGGCATAGGCCCTACAACGGTTTTAGAGCGACATTGTAATAATTTTAAAAACGATAGATGAAATATGAATAGTTTGTATATTGTTATCTCTGTCAATTTTTGTAATTTATAAGTAGTTCATACTTTTGTAGTGTTAATATGATTCAATATATTTTACAATTTTTTTTTTTTATAGGCAATGGGGAATTTACATTATTTTCCCTCAACTCTTAAATAAACTTTAAATGCTCATGAATAAAAATAGTCTATTCATTCAATATTCAATATATTTTATAGGTCATATGAAAATATTCTGCAAAACTTAAAAACACGTCATTAAATATGAAAAATTAGATATTTTAAGTGTTATGCTTCACAATTATGACAAACTAAATAAAACCATAATTTTTCAAATAATATAACAATTTACATAGGTGACGAGTGTTTGTTGTTAAAAGAATCGTCTTATATTATATTTATGTATTCGTATGCATGTGTAAAGTTTTTTGTTTTTTAAGATGTATAATCATCCAACATTTTTTTTTAATATAGGGTTATGTACAGCAGTCTAAATATAGATGTTACGTACGTCCCTAAACACGGGTTGTTAATGAAAATATATTCAAATATATTATAAATAATTATTCACTCACCTGTAGAAAAGTCGTTCTGGATATGCCATTTTTAATAACCAACAGCCAAATCACACCGTCGTTCAATTTCGATTCTGGTGCTATTATTACGTCTTCGCTTATGTGAGATAGATACGAAGCATGTATCATCACAAACTCATCTATGAAATAAACAAAAGTAAGGTGTAGTGGTCGTATACTATGCAATCCGACCATCTCATTTAAGCAACCAATTAGGTTAAATATAGATTACTTTCTTTCTGACTCTTTTAGATTCTGAGCGGATCGATGAATGTATTTGTTTTACAATGATGTATTTTTTTTTATTGTCTGTCATCACCGTTTGGGGCAGTAAAACTGTTTTGATTTTCTTCAACAGTATCTTGTTAATTTGAAATTCCCATAAGATTTAAAAAGCACAGGGCAAATAAAATAAACATTAAGGGGATTGGAAGCGGTGATTTTCTGTCTTCGTCTAACACACGCGCAATATAGGATTATAGACCTGTTCTATTTCCAACGTACCGATTGATATGATGAAGCGATAATAATTCTAAAAACAGATTTGAATTTGTCATCAAGTTTTCTTGAGATCGACTTTCCAACATTTTTGATTTTTTGATTTAAACAACTCCAAACATTTAAATATGTAAATTTTTTAATTACTCTTTTTTGATACGTCGTTTTTTGGATTTTGGGGCGATGATATCAAAAATGTGGGAAAGTCGATTTCAAGTAGACTTGACGACAAATTCAAATCTGTTTTCAGAATTCTTATCGCTTCATCATATAAATCGGTACGTTGGAAATAGAACAGGTCTATAATCCTATATTGCACATGTGTTATAGACGAAGACAGAAAATCACCGCTTCCAATCCCCTTAAGAAAAAACGGGATTTCTACGCAAAATCGGGTTTTGACAAAATCGAATTTGGTTTTTGGTTTAATTCTAAAACAGATGACCGTAGATATATGTAATTTTCATTGGTTGTTTATATTAGCATTTTCTATACACGATACAATTTTAAAAATATTTTGATTTGTTTTAAACTGTTAACGGACATTTTCAGTTTGCGATTATATTTTTAGTTTTTTTTTCTATGAATGTTAATAAAATGTTATTTGTTGGGTAAAAAAGCTTAACAGAATTAATACAAGGTTCCTAATATATTGTTACAGTGAAATTTAAAAAATATAAAAAATCTATAGTCACAGTTTTTTATAAGCATTTTAAGTTTAAATCTTGACAAAACACATAAGAATCACGAAAATGTGCAAATTATTTTGAGTTAGAAATTCATAAAAAATTTCTTTTTAAATCTAAAATTCGAAAATTTAAAATATGATTCCTCATAAGTTAGTCGATCTTAATAAAAAAAAAAAAAAAATGTCTACAAGAATGTCAGATTAATTTATATAAGCATTTGAAGTTCATATTTTTAGAACATTGGATATTCACTTAATTTCTCGTGTAGCGATTTTCTTATTTTGTTGTAATTCAAAAACAAATGACTGTAGATACATGAAAATTTCACTGAATGTTTATATTATCATTTCCTATACACCATAAAATTCAAAATATTTTGACTCATTTTGAGCTGTTTACGGTCATTTTCATCTTTCATTTTTTTTTTATAAATGTCAATAAAATTTTATTCGTTGGGTCAAAAAACTAGAAAATGTAATACAAGGCATCTGATATATTTTTAATACAGTAGTTGAAAAATATTAAAAAAAAATACGCAGGTTTTTATTTTATAAGCATTTTAAGTTCGAATATTGATGAAATTTATTAAATTGGAAATTTACAAATTGTCTAGTAGTTAATTATTTATAAAATGTTCATCTTTTATAGCTAAGGATTGAAAATTTAAAAAAGGTTCAACGTATAAGTAGGTTATTCTGTAGCCAAAATATTTAAAAAATATAAGCCACAGTTATTTTTTATAATATTATTTTATGTTCAAATTTGGTACGAAATTAGATGAAATTAAACGATTTTAGTTTTGTGTTAAATTTTAAAATACTATTCGCGGGTACTTGAAATTTCTAAAGTATATTATTATGTACAAATATAATAATAAACAAATAGTAGTAATAATAGTAATAATAATAACTTAATCCGCGACTACCGTATAGTAACAATAAAGGTAATATACAATATCCTAGGTGGGCTGAGAAACCATCTCCGCTCAGAATCGTTTTTCGTATGCAATAATATTATATCATCGAATTAAAATTTAAAACCATCTATTACAGTGACTCACTTATAACCTACTGTACAGCAGATTGATACCCACTTTTTTTTTTATTTTAATATAATTTTTTCTTTTTACTTAGAAGTTTTATTTGTACTAAGACTTAAAAGATAGGCCATCAGTGAGATCACTGCAGTAAAACTATTTGATATAATATTTGTATATGGATATACAAAAATAATAATCGATAAAAATCAGATTTGAAAATAATAGAAACTAGTTATTGACAAATTCAAGTAGATATATGCATACGATATACACACTAAAAACGCGGAGATCTAAATCTTTTAACTATATTAATAACACAGCTGTTACCTTCAACGACTACCCAGTCCGACGGAACCGGATCAGAGAGTGGAGGTAATTTAGATAGAGGTCCACGCACCCAAACTTCGGATCCTTCGATCACGTCTGGTATAGACGAGAAGCTCGGAGCTTCGTTGACAGACATGAACGCCGTGCGCTTGGATATTATCGACGAAAAACTCTCGACCCGCTCACGTGTAGCAAATTCCTCCAACTAAGCGAAAATAATAGAAAATACAATTTATCTAAAACCGAAAACTACCCAAAGGAGAGTGTAATCATTATAGTATATTATAATTACCGGGTCCATTCCAAATTCGATCGACACCGGTTCGTCGTCGGCGACCTCTTGGAAATCACCTGACGTACCTCTCGCGTAATTGTTCATTCTCGTCTCGGTTTCCAGATTGTTGATTTTGGAATACGACAACCGGGCGGGATAACTTCTCAGACCTAAATATATACGAACACAACACAACGTTTACGTACAGCGACCACCGACGAACGCACTTACACAGTGCGTACGATTGACGGGCCTTACCAATAAGTCTGGCAATACTCCATATAGTAAACCTGGGGCTACCTAACATCCTAATTCTCTCGCTCTCTATATCAATGTCAGCAATAAAACCCCAACCAATCGACAAAAAAGAGTATACGACTTGTGTAAGAGTCTCAACTCTAACCAGATCCATTGGACACCTGTTACCGCCGACGATGTTTAATGCTGATATGAGTATGGGATCCGGATTGTAGGGTTCGCTATAAACGTTTAACTGGTTGCATTCAATTTGCTGCAGTTTGAGTAAAATAAAATTCGAGCTCACTTGGTCTCAAAACTTATCGACTTGGCCATCCCGTTACCGGAACCACCAGGTATGACAGCCAGGGTCAGGTACTCGAAGGCCCTCTGCCAATCTGACCGTTCCATGAGACCGTTAATCACTTCAAACATGAGTCCATCACCGCCAAGTACTACAACACCACGGCCCCATTTATAGATGTTACTCGTTCTCATCAAGTTCCTGATAACAGACGAAAGCATCACAGGCGTGATGCATGTACACCGATTAATTGAAATATAATATTATATCACTCTATATATACCACATGATAAATAGGTTGAATTATCGTGACATCACTACTGTGTCGTATAGGTACTCAAAAAATTTCAAAAATATTTACTTTGAAAATCGTCATGTAGTATGTAAGGTGCGAGATCTAAGTACAAAACCAACCATTGGCACAACAAAGCAATTAATTAAAAAGTAGTTTTTTAGGTGGCAAACATTTGATACGTGTAAACTGAACTGGGCCCTGATTTCTTAAATCGTGTGTAAACATAGGTAAATTAGGTCGTCATATGTTTTTCATACACCGATTAAAAAATATTGAAAATACATAGTCACAACATTTTTGCGTAAGCGTTAACAGTTAAACATTTTCAAAATCTCGAACATTTTAATCCAACAAAATATAGCATAGCGCCATAGTGTAATAACATGTATAATAATATTATATACATTATACACTATAATAATTTACGGTCGATTCATTTATTGTGGGTAATAGCAGCGATAGGACATCGCCAATCGTCGTTATCCGCCATCGTGTAAATTCTTATTCCGAAATTGCTAATAGAAACATGGTACGCAAGGACAGATAGAAAAAAAAACGTGTTTATTCCGCACATCGTGAATGGACGTGTTTGTACGGTATTCCGGTATAACTCGTGTATACAACACATTTTTACAAACCGATAATACAGAGATTTATTACGTAAAAATGACATATTATTACTTTACAATATAATATGTATATCATTAAATGCGCGTTAGTAACCTACATAATATAAAACAACGGTGGTCGGAGGAGGACACACATATATACATATATATATTATTGCTAAATTGCAGGTAATAAATCGGAATTATCAACAGGGATATCTTATCTTACATTCTTAAAAGTGGATAACATTTTACGTAGGTACACATTTAAAATTTAAACACCTAATAATAATACTAATAATTGTCTTCAATAAAATTAAAAATTTGATCTTAAATAACGAAGGAAAATATATTATTTAGGTATAATAATATAATGTATAATTTTCCGACATGGTGTTAAACCACACCATTCAAAATTATTGACGATTTAAAGAACTCTGACGAAAAACAAACAGTTGTGACATACATTCATGAAAATATCGTAAAACTATTGATTATAAATACTAGTTATAGATACAATTTGGACCAGAAACCTCCCCCAAGTAGAAAATCAAAGCAATTAATATGCACATAAAAAAAAATACACACATCATTGTAAAAATCAATACATCTATCTCTACATACGCTTAGAAGCTAAAACACATTTTGAACAAAGATTAAAAACATAAGAATAAAACATGTAAACATTTGCTTAACAAATATTATGTCCTTCGGTATTCCATTCAAATATATAGTGTGTAAATTAGTCTTGTTTTTTAATAATTGGTTTTTTTGAATAGAATTTAACTAATTCAAAAGGACTGTATTATCATTTGTCACTAATTATCTAGCTTAATAATATTTTAACAAATTTAGCCAGGCAAATAAGTATGACTACAATAGTGATAACCTTCACATGTCATTTCAAAATAGGATTATATAATAAAAAATTAGCATTGCATATAATATAGGTACCATCAAATAATATACCTATACTTAAAATGTAAAAAAATTGCATGCATGTATTGATGTATGTACGTAAAATAAATACGCTAACATAATTAACAAAAGCAAAAAACTTAATAATTGTGTAATAAAATTATAGAAATTAAAAAAATTAACATTACTAATGATTTATTAATTAATGGTCTTACATATTATAATGTTCATGAAAAATACAATTGTAAATGTAGAATCAGTCTATAAAACTATTATTATTTAAACAGAAACATCTGAATATCTGATAAATGTAACTTAATGCAATAAGTAAAGTGATTTTAATTTGGGGCTAATGCGGTGAGGATAAAAAATGCAAAACAATGGATGATGTCAAAGGAGGAAATCCTGGATTAATTTTAATTGAATGGAGGACAAATGTACATATAGATTTATGTCAAGTTCCGGGTAAATTGTTGTGTACAAATACTTCAAATATATTTACCTAGCATCATTTTGCATGCAAGTGATATGCAAATCATAGTCAACATCAGCCATATTTAAAATAGGCACTATTTTACGTTGAAATATTTCACGTGATTTTCCAACACCACTTTTTGGGTTCACAATTACCAATAATTGGTTACCTGAAACATAATAAAAATATATATAATTTTTTAAGTTAACCATTATTCATTATTCATTAGTTATTACAATATAAATTATGCAGCCACCAATACACTATTACTACTGAGCACCACAATATTTAACTAAAATAGAATCCACTTATAATGATCTTTAAGGGACAATCTGATCGTTACCTATATCCGGATGAAAAAACATGCATAAGTTTAAATTTGGAAAAAAATAGTATTTAAATGTTGTAATTTAAAAATATTTTTTATGGGTACCAACTTCAAACTTTTGAAGTATATTATTATATTTTGTACACTTAATTACAGTTGAATCTGTCGTTTAAGAACCCTAATGGTAAAAAAATATGGAATCACTTTTCATTCCCAATTTGGATTTTGCATATGTTAATATACATATTTTAAGAAAATCCTGACTTGTCCATCTTTTAAAATAGTTTTTAAAAGTGGTACAAATTTTAGGAATCAATAGAAAGCTTACTAGAAAAAAAATTATTTAAATCATTTTTCCGAAACTTTGGGTTTTGAGACTAAAAGGGTTTTGTAAACGACTAATTAATTTTCTATTGCAATGTTTTTGGAAAAATTACTTTAATAAGGTAGCACATAAATATACTTAGTAATATACTAGGCTGACTTTGTTTTTGTATACAATATGTTTACTGTTAATAATTGATTATTTGATACATTTTTAGCTACAAAATAATTTGATGATTTCAATGATTACAAAAAAAATATTATGACTGTATTTTTGATATTGATATGAAATTTATGAGGAAGCTTATACCTTAAATTTACAAGCATTTTTTATCAATATTTAAAGTAAAACCTAATAACTAAAAAAAAAAAAATAATAGAAAATTTAAAGTCTATAAATAAATCAAAAGGAATCAAAATATTTATAACATTTTACAATGCATAGAAAATTGTAATATTGGGAATTTTCAATTTTTTCCACCCAAAAGTGCCAACTAGATCCAATTTGCTAACAGAAACCACCGTTCAAAGTTATATATCAAAGCATTTTTTCTCTTATAAATCATGTATACATACGCAAAAAAAAACAACATCAGAATATCAATATATTCATTGGTGCGCTGCTTGGCATCTAAAAAAGGAGATATTCTTTAACCCTATGGTCCACTAATTCAAACAGTGAAACCAAGAGGATTTTAATCAATATTAATTTATAAATTGACTAGATATAACCCTTGATCCTTATTAATTAGTTCAAAAATGCCACGCATAATTAACATTGATCAAAAACATATTACACTGATTTATATTTATTACTTGGTGTCATTTGTTATGGTACACAATAACACAAAAAAATAATAATACTGATTTAAAAATGTTTTTGCACCAACCTCTGATTTCAGACGATTAAAATATATATCAATATATATTATTAATTTATTAGTAGATTGAAAATATTTGATTAATTATTTACAAACATTTAAAATTAAGAACAAAAAATAATAATTACTTGTAATCAATTAAATATGTGTCACTTTAACTCTCTTATTTATTAACTTAGTAACTACATATTTAAATACTTTGAAAACTTCTTATAAGGCACTTCAGTACTTCACTAGGTACACCATACAAAATAAGTATACTGTGAGACTTAAGTAAATAAATTGCAAAACTATACCATTTAAATAAATAATAATAGATCCTAACTAATTCAATATTTTATTTTTAAGAAATAGTACTAATACAAATATTGACTATTGAGGTATAAATTAGCACTACCTAGTTAAGGGTTATCAAAACAAAACAAAATCCATGGAAATAAAATCCCCAGAATAATATCTTAAGAAAGTATTTTAACACATTTTGCTGATTACTGACAATAAAATACGGAATTAGGAAAATACAAAAAACAAAAATGATTATCTGCTATCTACATTTTATTAGTTATTACATGTTAT
Organism: Nasonovia ribisnigri; assembly: GCA_027563435.1. Taxonomy (NCBI): domain Eukaryota; kingdom Metazoa; phylum Arthropoda; class Insecta; order Hemiptera; family Aphididae; genus Nasonovia; species Nasonovia ribisnigri. The sequence goes on along the minus strand of JANEHU010005188.1, from coordinate 9,932 downwards.
TTTTTAAATATAACTATGATCTGTGCTAACTTAACTATAGGTACAATCAAATTACTAACACCTGTCTAAAAGAATTAACTAGACACTAAAAATCTACACAAAAATAATAATTTAACAATCAACGGCTGTGTCAACAACATTCACAAGGGACATATTTTTTTATAATTATCTGAATATCTTGAAATGTGTTATACTGTTAACAGATAAATATAAATTAAGGTTACCATATTTAATTTTACCGAACTGGGACAAACATTTAAGTGTAATTTTTATACAAAAATTGTTTTTGTTTATTGGGCCTGCCATCTTTCCAAGGCGGTAGCCCTAGTTACAAATTGGAATAAGTAACAAACAAAATTATCAATTAGTGATAAGTGATTACAAAAATTATTGATAGAAAAATGAAAGCAACAACATTATTTATTAATAATTTTAGCCACCAAGTCAGGGAGATAATTTTAATAAAAGATATTGTCAGTCAATCAACTTGATTATATTATTATTATTCAAAACAATATCGTTTTTCCACTAGAAATGTTTGGTAAAAGACAAAGTGTTACATAACATAAATTATCGAAGTTCAATCCCGGGACAATTGTCCGTTCATATACACTTTATCAGGACCAACAGTCCACTATATTCAAAAACGGTATAGACCTGGCCAAATCGGGAAATATGGCAACCCTATAATTAGTTTAATTAGTCCTCATAATATGTGCATCATTTATAAATAACTGCATTATCATTATGTAAATACTACTTTTTTTATACTTAAGTCTTGTAGTTATAGCTTATAGGTAAATATTTTTCATATAGTGTTAGGTAGTTGTTTCAGGGATTTTTTTTTTCTAAAATTTAATTAAGTTTTTAGATTTATGATTTATATGATCATAATAATCTATATAACACTTTAATAATGTGCGAGCGCTAAATTATCTGTATACACTATTTAAAAAAATTGAATATACTTACCTTAACACAAGTAGTACTTGTAGTGGGTGGTAAGTAGTAAATGCAGACAATTTACCTAAGTATATCTATTATAGAGAAGTAGATAAAAAAATCAATGTACGCCATAGATCAAAGTTGTGTCCATGTGTACATTGTACAAGTAACTTCTCGCATTAATTAGTAATTTGATAATTTTTCATATGATCAATATTAAACATTCATATTTAGATTTAATTTTTAATTCGATATTTTTAAAAATAAATTTAAATAAATTATCATGTGCACCATGTAGTTTTGGTATAGGTAATACTTATGTAATAAATTGGACAAAATAAAAAAAAAATAATAATTTAATAATATTTTAACTTATTTTAGATTCTGAGCGGCGATGAATGTATTGATTTTATAATGATGTGTTTTTTTATTTATTTTTTATTTTTTTTTTGTGTCTGTCATCATATTTTAGGACAGTAAAAATGCTTTAATTTTCTTCAATAGTACCTTTTCTGATAGGAAAGTGAATAAAAGTGAAAGTTGGTACTTTGGGGGGGAGGGCAAAAGTAAAAATTTAGTAGTTTTCAAAAGCGCCGTGAAAAACAAATGAAAAATTAAGGGAAAAACGGGAACTTTTACGGAAAATCAACTTTCGACAAAATCGATTTTGGTTTTTGGTATAACTCTAAAAGAAATCACCGTAGATGCGTGAAATTTTGACCGAATGTTTATATAATCATTTTCTACACACCCTAGCATTTCCAAAATATTCTGACTTATTTTGAGCTGTTAACGGACATTTTCAGTTTCCAATTTTTTTAGTTTTTTTTTCTATGAATTTCAATAAAAATGTATTTGTTGGGTAGAAAAACTTGAAAATGTAATACAAGGCTTCTAATATATTGTTACAATGACATTTGAAAAATATTAAAAATCCATAGTCACAATTTTTTTTTATAGGTAATCAAAGTTCAAATTTTGACAAAATACGTAAATTTTTATATCTAAGGTTTGATAGTGTAATACAAGATCCCTCATAAGTTTGCCTAATTTTATCAATAAAAAAATATTTATAAGCAAGTCATAATAAATTTTTATGAGCATTTTAAGTTCAAATTTTTATAAGATTAGATATTCACTCGATTTCTCATGTAGAGATTTTCTTATTTTGTTGTAATTCAAAAACAAATAACTGTAGATGCATGAAAATTTCACCGAATGTTTATATTAGCATTTTCTATACACCATCTAATTTTGAATATATGTTGACTGTTTTTGAGCTTTTTACGGACCATTTCAATTTTCAATTTGTTTAGTTTTTTTTATACAAATACCAATAAATTTTTATTTGTCGGGCCAAAAATAATGAAAATTTAATACAAGACTCATGATATATTGTTACAATAGCAATTGAAAAATATTAAAAATACAAAGGCACACATTTTTTTTTATAAGTATTTAAAGTTCGAATTTTGACAAAATTCATCAAAATCTCGAAAATTATCAATCATTGTAATTAAACCATTATAAAATGGTCAGTTTTTATAACTAAGGATTGAAAATTTAAAACAAAGATTCTCATTAATAGTTAATTCTGAAACCAAAAAATATAAAATATATATAAACACAGTTATATTTTACAGACATTTTATGTTCAAATTTGGATGAAATTTGGCGACAACCACTTGACCCCCCCTTTTTTTTGTAATAGTATTTTGGCTTTGGTAGTTTTAGTTTTTTTTTTCTGTGAACAAAAATCGGGTATAGTATGTGACCCACCAATACGACTATCTATGTTATGTACGGATCTATTAACAGGCAAGATACATTTTAAACATTTTTTTAGTGATATACAAAAAGTATATTACTAAATACTTTTTTAAAATAAAATAGAATTATTTATAAAATAATTTTATGACATTTTTTGAATAATTTTGACATATTGCTATAATATAAAACCTAATATGTATCTATGTGTATTCAATATTCATAAGTTTTTTTGTTTTTACTGACATTTTGACATTATTCAATGTAATCTTATATTATTTTATGATTGTATTAAGTACTAATTAAATAATAATAATAAAATATAATAACATAGGTAATTTTATGATTTTTTCTTTGACTAAAACTACTAAATGATTACCCAGTCACGTGGTCTGGTAGGTCACATTCTAAACAAATACCGAAGATTTTTATGTTCAATTTGACAAGTCAGTTAGCTATACTTAGTACAATTTAACTTATATTAAAATAAAATGTAAATATACTTAATAAATTTTACTTTACTGATGACCCAGTAGCAATGCATGCGGCCAGTGATGAAACAATTTTACTTTGGCACTCATCAGTGGGCCATTTTCCCCCTCACCATTGGCCGTCACAAAACATTGAAACAATATAAAAATAAATTAGGCATTATTGTTAATAATTGTTGAATATTTTTTTTTTTTAATATTTTGCCTTTGCTCTCCCACCATTTTAAAATCCTGGCAATACCATTGATTCATATAAATATATAATATGCACCTGTTATAATAGTGGGCCAAAGGATTATTATTACTGATTTTGTAAAGTAATCCAACATAGTTAAATGTGATGTGATAATATAGAAAAAAATATTGGCTATTAATGTAAGATCTCTCACATATCTTGAAATATAAATTACCTAAATATTTATCATTTTTTTTTTGTATAGGTCGGTACTTTGTTAAAACTACTTCTTATCTTACTAAGTAAAATCTGTGTTTAATTTCCAATCTAAAGATTTACCAATTGACATTTTTTAAACTTTTATTTTAATATTCCAAAAAATATTTTCTAAAAATAAATCACTAATTTCTAGAATATTTAGAATTGTTAAAGAATAAATTGCTAATTTACATTTATTCAACTAATCAGTTATACAAATTTTAAACAGATTATTATCAAAGGTCAAAAGTTATTTCAGAAGTATTTATAATAGAAATATTAGATGTTTTAAATGTTGATACAAGTATTTGAAAACAATATAACAACTAAACAACAAGCAGTTGAAATGCATAAATATATTATATTGAAAACAACATAAAGATAATTCAACATATTTTTATTAATGTAGTTATATCCAATATAATACAGGTGTTCACACAAGAAGTACCACTAAATATTTCAGCTGTATGACCTCAGATTGAAATGGGGTTTTCAAAAGGTTAAATAGAGTAGTTATATAATTACACATTTTTAAGAAATGTCAACAATTTAACTCTTTTGGTAGGTATGTCCATGTACAGTAGGTACAACTTACTTTATTCAAATGACAACTATAATTTGGATAGATTGATTATTTTTTTTTTAAACAAATTTTGTACAAGATTTTGTTCTAATAGCAAAATTGACTAAAACCTAAGAGTGAGTTGAAATTACAAATAATTTCAATTTTTAGTAATATTTCGACCATGTTGATTTTATACTTGAGATATCCCCAATATTGTTAAATAACTTTTTGCACACAGAAAATAAGTAAATAAACACTAATGCTAATTAAATAACAAAATATAAATGAAAAGTTTTGTAATGTACCTATTATAGTCTTTGTAAAATTAGGATAAATTACAAAAACAAAGTGTTAAAAACAGATAGTTAGTTATATTATTTATACATTTCATCTGATTCTAAATTAGTATATTTTGTAATTAAAAATACGTTTTTATACAAAATTTGATTTCAAAAAATAGTCTGAATAAGTGAAATAAAATTTTTTTAAAAAAGTAAGTTGCTGTGCATGTACCTATCTACTCATTTATTTATTTACACATAAAATATAGGACTTAGATTTAAAAGGCCTTAAAAATATTGAAAAATGCATTTTAAAAAAGGGCGGGTAAGTGTATGTCGCTCTGCTGTACAGTAGGTTACAAGTGAGTCACTGTAATGGATTGTGTTAGATTTTAATCCAATGATATAATATCATTGAATAAGAAAAACGATTCTGAGCGAAGACGGTCAGTCAGTCTATAATATCTTACTAAGTCTAAATGTATTTGATGATATTATTGTGAATAAAGTAATTAATTTTAGTATTATAGGCATTAGTATTTACTATAGTTGGTTAAATTCATTTTTCTCAAAAAAATTATATTTTAAAATGCCATTGCGTGTATATAAAATATAACAATATATTCTAAAAGTTTCATATACCAACAAATAATATTTTTAAATTATATCAAAATAACTAAAATCATTATTCTTGGTTTAAATATGAAATTTTGTCTAAATTTGAAATTAAAATGTCTGTAAAAAATAAATGTGTTGATATATTTTTTAGATTTTTTGGTTACAGTATGATTTATTTATGAGAATTTTTGTTTTAAATTTTCAACACTTAGTTATAAAAACTGAACATTTTATAATTTTTTAATTACAATGATTTATAATTTTCGAGATTTTGACAAATTTTGTCAAAATTCGAACTTTAAATGCTTATAAAAAAAAATCGTGCCTATGTATTTTTAAAATTTTTCAACTGATGTTGTAACAATATATAAGAAAGCTTGTATTAAATTTTCAGACTTTTTGGCCCACCAAATAAAATTTTATTGACAATTATAAAAAAAAAAACTAAAAAAATTGAAAACTAAAAATGTCTGTAAACAGCTCAAAACAAATCAAAATATTTTCAAAATTGAATGGTGTATAGAAAATGAGAATATAAACATTTAGTGAAATTTTCATGCATCTACAATTATTCGTTTTGAATTACAACCAAATAAGAAAAACGCTACATGAGAAATCGAGTGAATATCCTATGTTGTAAAATTATGAACTTAAAACACTCATAAAAATTTATTTTTAATTGCTTTTAGATATTTTATTTTTGATAAAAGTAGAAAAACTTACGTTAAATCTTGTGTTAAAATTTAAAACCTTAGATTTAAAAAGAAAAATTTTTATGAATTTCTAACTCTAAATAATTTGCAAATTTTCGTCATTTTTACGTATTTTGTCAAAATTTCAACTTTAAATGCTTAATAAAAAAAATTGTGACTACAGATTTTTAATATTTTTCATCTACCTTTGAAATAATATATTAGGAGTATTCTATTAAATTTTCAAGAATTTTTAACGAATAAATAAAATGTTATTGATTTTTTAAAAAAAAAAAACCAAAAAGATTGGAAATTTAAAATGTCTGTAAACAGCTCAAAATAAGTCAAAATATTTTGAAAACGGTATGGTATATAGAAACTGCTTATATAAACATTCAGTAAAAATTTCATGTATTTACCGTCATTTTTTTTAGACTTACACCAAAAACCAAAATCGATTTTATCGAAAATCAATGTTGCGTAAAAATTCCCGTTTTTTCCTTAATTTTCCATTTGTTTTTCACGGTACTTTTGAAAACTACTGGAAAATGTTTACTTTTGACCCCCCAAAGTACCAACTAGATTCACTTTCCTATCAGAAAAGGTACTATTGAAGAAAATCTAAGCACTTTTACTGTCCCAAAACGTGATGACAGACACAAAAATAAAAAAATAAAAAAATAAAAAAACACACATCATTGTAAAACCAATACATTCATCCGCTCAGAATCTAAAATAATTTATGACTAAAAACTAAAAATTAGAGAAAAATACATTTTTGAATACCTAGTTCTATTTAAAAATCAGATTACCTTATATTATTTTATAACAACACCTATGTGTCTATTAACATTATATTTTTTTGTAATATTACTAGATATAGGTTAAGAAATTACACAAAAAAATAAATAATGACCTAAAAACCTTAAAAGTCAAAAACCTCAAAAAATGCAAAAAATGCCCCAAAACAGTTATTAGCATAGAATGTACTTGAATAATATTTGTATCTAGGAAATCATTGTGCCAAGCATTCTAGAAAAAAATATGCAAATGCATCAAAATCTTAGCTCTACTACCACTCTACTCATACCAAAAGGAGCTAAAATGTAGAATTTTCTCAAAATGTGTACTCTGGTATTCTTTTAAACTTCCTGAAAACAAAATTTCGATCCAAGATAATTCAACTGAAATATTTAGTTTGTGTTAACATACTGAATACCTAAGTGTTTGATTCAGCATAACTGGAAAAATATAACTTTATAAGTAGGATCCAAATTGTCTTGTTCAAATATGTCTAAAATGTCTAGTCTATATTATGTTGCTAATATACTCTAAAACAATCCTAGGTACAAATATTCTCCCTATATTTTCTTAAAAATAATCGAAAACAGCAAAATATGCCTCGATAGGTACGAAAATGTTTAAAAAAAAGATATGAAAAGATACATAAGAAAGTTCATAATAATAATATTATTAGCTAGGTTATCTATATGATGAAAAACTAATAATAATTATAAAAATAGAACACAAATCCATTGCAACTTAAAAGAAAAATGATTAGTTTGATTATACTCACATAAAGCATTAAAAAATCAATTATAGGTAGGAAAGTGATCCATGTAGGTAAATAGGAAAGTAAACAGAACAATATTGTGTTGATAAATGAATACGGTATCTAACCCAGATTACTTTGGAAAAATATTATATAGAATAGCATATTTTTCTGATAGTAACTTTATTAACTTAATATTCATATTTTGGGATAAATTTCTAAGTAGTACCTACCTACCTACCTATTATTCTCACTATTATTACTCACTTTGGATTAAAAATTTTTTTTTTTTTTCAATAGTGCTCACCTAGATAATGGTCATCTGATGGTGCAACAATAGTTCCATCCTCGCATCTGGCCTGCAGCAATGATTTTATGGCTAATTTCCACTTGGCTGCTACCCGGCTGTTCTCGTCGTAATTGCTGGAGTTTCGGAACCTCAGTGTGACGGTCATCTTGTCGCGCTTCTCATTCTTAGACCCAACATTCTTCAGCACAAATGCGTACACACTTAGGTACGCACTGCAGTCACCAGCCTCCACAAATGGCACTCGCACTCGGCACTCGTCGCTTTCTGCTATGGCCTCTCTAGCGGCATCCACTGTGCCTCCTTTAGCAGGACGACAGGCGCAGTGGCCAGTCTTGCCACTATTTCGCATGCACTTACAGCCAATTATATCACGAATGTGAATCAGGTCAGTCTTCTCAGTGCCGTCTTCACCACTTTTGGTCAAGTGCAGACCTTCATTTGTCAGGGACACCTTGTACGTGTACTGCTTTCTGGAGAGTGCGTAAAATGTTTCCTCAAGTATAGGAGCGGCGGCAAGTCCGTTTCCGACCATGGTGGCGCGTAGGGTTCGCTGGACATATATTATGCAATATAGGTAATATAATATTTGAATGATGATTATGATTTAATAAATAAAAAACTATCAGTACGGCACGGTTAGGAGAATTAGCCTAAGTGAAAGCGCTTTTCGCAAATGGAGCCCGCCAAAATGTAACTGAAAACTCTAAACCCTATAATAATTCTGTCGCTTTCATTATTATTTATAAATAATAATTATGATTATCATGCTAAATTACTAACGCGTATGACGATTACGAAGTACGAACTGCGAGTTTACAGTTGGAACCGTCCAACCAACAATCGTAAGCACGGTCTACGACCTTCGAACTGTCGAAGTACGAAATACGAATGTATGATTGTATTCAATATTCAGTACTGTACGTCTGTACAGTGTACGAACTACATCACGAAGTACGATTAGTACGAACACTACGAAAGCAGTAAAGTATTGTTCGTTGAAAATTGAAATCGAACTTATCGCCGTCGCTGGCAGTGTCGCCCGTCGGCCAACAGTGTTATCACGTCACCACGTTCAACCATGGTTGTTTGTAGTAAAGGTAGTTTGATAAGGTTCATGAACATACTATAATTCACAATTCACTACACCTGTTGGTCCACAATTTTTTTTCCAATCCAATATTTTACTTCTAATGACTAATGTTACCCTATTAAATATTAATTACCAAATTTTACCTTTGGTCCTATTCTGCAATTTACATTTGTGAAAAAATGATTATTCAGAGGATTCCCTGAAATACAATGCCATATTTAAGGGCATAGGGGCAACCATAGTAAAATAAATAATTTATTTTACTATGGGTCACGAATTAAGATATACATATATTTAGATATCTTAATTCGTGCTATGGGCGCAACTTGGGGTGGGGTGGGGGGGGGCTTCACTCCCAATATCAACTTTAGCACTCCCAAATTTTCATTTTCTGTACAGGTTTTTTACAATATTGGTGATCGTAAGACTTCTGATTTTATAAATAATAATTTATTGACTTGTACAATTAATAAATTATCAAAATATTGTTTTTTTTTAGTTATTTTAATCGATCGTGGTCTGTGGAAACATCAAATGTTTGAGGGGGGGGTGGATAGTCAATCAGGACATCAATTTAAACAGTAAATGAATTAGTATTTTATTTTTAGTAAATATAAATTATACAGTTGTCGTTTATTTGTGTGTAAGGGATGAGTGTTGTGAAGTTGCTCTGGTCTCAACTGCATCTGAATATCCTGTAGTCCTGGCCCCTCTATATAGGTACTCCGTCGGCTCCTTGTTATGGATGTGGACGTGATATCGGCTCGTGGAAGTTATTTTTTTCGTGACACTGTAACCACATAGCCTTACCAATTTCTAATGCTAATTAATTATGTTTGCCAAATTCTAAAATATCAAAAAGATGGCGATTCAAGGTACGTGCGCTGGCAGTTGAATGTTACCTATAAATCTATTGTTCCCTAGTTTTGTTTATTTAGATAGTTATTTAGAATACCAATCACATAATATATAATATGTATACGTATAAGTGAAACTCGTTGTCCTCAATGCTCAATATAATATAATCTATATCTATACTATAATATTATAAAGAAGAAAGGTTTGGATGTTTGTAACGAATAAACTCAAAACTTATACTGAACCGATTACAAAAATTCTTTTACCATTAGAATTTTGCATTATCCCTGAGTAATATAGGCTAATTTAAAAAGGATAAATTAAAACCCG
>JANEHU010005187.1:0-227498 GCA_027563435.1 Nasonovia ribisnigri | reverse complement strand
AACACAGAGTCCAATAGTTAAATCAATTATTCATTTACTTCATAAATATAATATTAATTTAGTTAATTTTTATATCTTTAACAACTATAAGAAACATAATGTTAACACTATTTTATCCTGGTTTTAAATGTCTATTATTATGTTAGTTATTATTATTTAAGTACTCTATATATGGATGACATTTATCTTTATATATAACCTAACCTATTCATCATAGAACCTAGATCATCAGTTTTCAGGCATACCTATGCTTATTGAATGAGCTTGCAAACCCGTTATTAATGTTTTGTTTGCTAAATATATATATTATTATTGTTATTATATTTTATACATACAATGCAATTATTAAATATATTTTTTTGAATAAAAATAAATTTAACCTGCTGTATAGTACTAATGCTGAATAGTAAAATAAATTACTTTAATCGTAATAATATCATAAAATATACATACTTAGTAATATTATAGGATGGTCTTGTATAGTTGCAGGTGTGTTGAATGAAATTTAGATGGGGCGTTCGCCGAAAATTCAGTATTGAAAATATTATATAAAATAAATTTTGCGCAAAAGTACGTTTTATGCGTATATTTATTGTTTATTGCAAATTTTATATTCGATCCTTGCATTGGAAAAAAACATTTCCAAACGATTCGTCTTCCTACATATTTGTATTGACTTATATTTAATTTAAAAGAAGTAGCTAGGACCCTGAATTAGTAGTATAGTTTTGAATTTATATATACATATTATATTATATAGGAAGGTATTATTTATTTGTTGAATGAGTAATGGTTGTTAAAAAAAACAAAGTTGAATAATCCTATTTCCTTTGTTTATTTTTGAATACCTACTTTAATACTATGTTTTGTTAATAAAGTAAATTGGATATTTTTGTTTTTTAAAGATTCGTATTTAATGTGTATAATATTATATTTTGTTTTTTCAATTTATTTTATATAAATTATAAAATGCCGTGTGATCAAACGATCAGTCTATGGGTTATGATTGTGTAACTCAATACAACTATTAAAAATAATTTTAAAAAACCCATTAGGCCATACTAATTTTGTTTTAGATATAATTTAAATTTAAAATGAACGTACGGTCTAAAAATAAAATTATTATAAAATTTTACTTATAAATTATTTCTTTTCAATTAATATCTGAATGAAAGATTAAGTCTAATTGGAATTTCTCTATTCGTTAACTGTAGTTTCAAATTATGTTGATCTTTTTTACTCTAATAAATTATTAATATCACATTAGTCAAATTTACATAATATTTGGTATAGCGTTCATGTGGAAAGTTTCTTTAATATATTTAAACTAAATTAATATTGTTACGGTTAAATATTTTAAATTATTTTAATTTCATATATCTTATAGTTTTAAATTATATATGTCAAGATGTATACAATATATACAAGAATGTATACAGGCTAGTTATGGATTGAATAAATAATAACAAAATATTTCATATTTTGTGATGGAAATGTCTTTGACGTAGTTGTATTATAGTTTTTCAATCACAGTGAAACTTCCATATTTTAATGAAGTTTTCTATTTAACGAAATACAATTAGGAACCAAAATAATGTTATTTTATGTAACAGATTTCTCTAAATCAACATTTTTTTTTTTGGACCGTTCAGATTTCGTAATATTATGGAAGTTTCACTGTATTTTAATTTCAGAATATTATTTGCAATTTGGTTATTGAGCTAAATCATAAGTACATATACACATTAACGTGTGAGCATTTATTTAGTAAAGTATTATTTGTTTCAAAATTTGAATTTACATAATATGATACATTTAATAAATAATATGTTAATATGAAATTATTAAAATAATTAATTTTATACTAAAAGTAACAAATTATAATTTGTTCAAATTATTTATTACTTATTTTTTCAAACTAAAAATAAATTATAATTTTCTACTATTTTTAAACTCATAATAAATATTATGCGTATTCTTGAAAATCTAAGGATAATATTATATAAACACAATAGTTTAATTCTAAATATATTTGAAAGTCAACTTAATGGATTGAAAAATGTCTTAATTTAATATTTCTTTTTTTTATTAAGTCATTTATAAGGTGATTTATGATAAAAGTGTTAGTATTTTAAAGGCTATGACAAACATCGATTTTTCATGTCCATTATATTATTTTTATCACACGTGAACCATATTAAAATGGTATTTTGGATGGCAGCCAAAATAATACTGTAAATAGTTCATAATCTTTATCCAATTAATTGATTTAATTTCCATTAAGTAGTAAATTTATGAACATTTAATAAAAAAAGGCGGGTAAGTGTATGTCGCTCTGCTGTACAGTAGGTTACAAGTGAGTCACTGTAATGGATTGTGTTAGATTTTATCCAATGATATAATATCATTGAATAAGAAAAACGATTCTGAGCGAAGACGGTCAGTCAGTCTATAATATCTTACTAAGTATAAATGTATTTGATGATATTATTGTGAATAAAGTAATTAATTTTAGTATTATAGGCATTAGTATTTACTATAGTTGGTTAAATTCATTTTTCTCAAAAAAATTATATTTTAAAATGCCATTGCGTGTATATAAAATATAACAATATATTCTAAAAGTTTCATATACCAACAAATAATATTTTTAAATTATATCAAAATAACTAAAATCATTATTCTTGGTTTGAATATGAAATTTTGTCTAAATTTGAAATTAAAATGTCTGTAAAAAATAAATATGTTGATATAATTTTTAGATTTTTTGGTTACAGTATGATTTATTTATGAGAATTTTTGTTTTAAATTTTCAACACTTAGTTATAAAAACTGAACATTTTATAATTTTTTAATTACAATGATTTATAATTTTCGAGATTTTGACAAATTTTGTCAAAATTCGAACTTTAAATGCTTATAAAAAAAAATCGTGCCTATGTATTTTTAAAATTTTTCAACTGATGTTGTAACAATATATAAGAAAGCTTGTATTAAATTTTCAGACTTTTTGGCCCACCAAATAAAATTTTATTGACAATTATAAAAAAAAAAACTAAAAAAATTGAAAACTAAAAATGTCTGTAAACAGCTCAAAACAAATCAAAATATTTTCAAAATTGAATGGTGTATAGAAAATGAGAATATAAACATTTAGTGAAATTTTCATGCATCTACAATTATTCGTTTTTGAATTACAACCAAATAAGAAAAACGCTACATGAGAAATCGAGTGAATATCCTATGTTGTAAAATTATGAACTTAAAACATTCATAAAAATTTATTTTTAATTGCTTTTAGATATTTTATTTTTGATAAAAGTAGAAAAACTTACGTTAAATCTTGTGTTAAAATTTAAAACCTTAGATTTAAAAAGAAAAATTTTTATGAATTTCTAACTCTAAATAATTTGCAAATTTTCGTCATTTTTACGTATTTTGTCAAAATTTCAACTTTAAATGCTTAAAAAAAAAAATTGTGACTACAGATTTTTAATATTTTTCATCTACCTTTGAAATAATATATTAGGAGTATTCTATTAAATTTTCAAGAATTTTTAACGAATAAATAAAATGTAATTGATTTTTAAAAAAAAAAAAACCAAAAAGATTGGAAATTTAAAATGTCTGTAAACAGCTCAAAATAAGTCAAAATATTTTGAAAACGGTATGGTATATAGAAACTGCCTATATAAACATTCAGTAAAAATTTCATGTATTTACCGTCATTTTTTTTAGACTTACACCAAAAACCAAAATCGATTTTATCGAAAATCAATGTTGCGTAAAAATTCCCGTTTTTTCCTTAATTTTCCATTTGTTTTTCACGGTACTTTTGAAAACTACTGGAAAATGTTTACTTTTGACCCCCCAAAGTACCAACTAGATTCACTTTCCTATCAGAAAAGGTACTATTGAAGAAAATCTAAGCACTTTTACTGTCCCAAAACGTGATGACAGACACAAAAAAAAAAAAAATAAAAAAAAAAACACACATCATTGTAAAACCAATACATTCATCGCTCCGCTCAGAATCTAAAAAATACACAGAAAACGACAATATTAAAGGTTAATAACAAAATAAACATACGTATTTGATAAAAGATCGAAGTCTCAAGTCTGTATACTTTAATTTATTAATTTTCAAGTTAGAATTTAAGTATAGAAGAAACGTATAAAATAAATAACGATATGTACATCACACCCACATATTCCACATAATTATTCATTGAGTATTTTGTTTTAATTTCTTCAGAAGAGGTGTAATGATAAGTTATAATTTTTTTTTCACGAATGTAAGTACCCTAATGTATAATGTTTTTAATGGTCAATGACTCCTAAGATTTATTACGTTACTGTACACACAGCAGAAACTATGGTAACAGTTTTTGTATATAAAATTTGTTGGTATTTCCCGTTTTGATATTGAAAGGTGGATTCACTTGTGTTAAGTTACACAGATACATTCAGTTATAACATTTAATCAATTGCGAACAATTTAGAAATTATATCAACAGTTTAATTTCCAATTTTTAATACGAAGTATGAACGTAAAAATAAAGTAAAAGTAATAGCAGCTGATAATACGTTAATCCACCAAATGCGTACATTACGTAAAAATACGTCCTATAATAATTATTAATGATTAATATAGATATGGCTAAATATTGTTTTATTATATTAGATGATTAGTAAGTTAACAATTTTAAATAGAAACAGTGACTTTTATTTTTTAAATTAAGAAACATAAATTGGGAATATATTATTGGAATTCAATTAATAATTCTAAAACTTTCATTAAAATAAAAATGAGAATTGCAGTTAGTTGATTGTGACTGACTGTGATACACTGACATAATAGTGAAATACAATTATTGGTAGACATCATAATTTCGTTTTAATATTTTACTCAAATATTTGTCTACATAATTATAATATAGCGTATTAATGTCAATAAAAATAATTCTACTTTGTAACTAATGATCTATTTATAACCACTGTTTAATTCCAACAACATTATTGTTAATATTTGTTATTATGCATTTTATTACAATATAATACATGCCCTCTACGTGTACCTCGTACCTACGTAATTTTATAATTAGACCAACAATTATTATCTCAGAGTCCGAAATTGAAAAACTAAAATAACCTATATTAAAACTGGCTAAGTACCACCACCACCCACCCCAAAAATGTGTTGCGGCCGCAACAATTCGAAATAGGGTTTGGCGCCACGACTGTGTTAAAATGAATATTTATTGAATAAATAAAAAACAATTTGTAAAATTCATTAAATTTAAAACAATATTGTATGGTATACAAATTAATACATTTCAATTTATTTTTATTTTAATTAAATTGAATTATATGTATAAAATACATTGGTAATACGAATATACATTTTTCTATTATTATTTGCACTCAAGTTTGTTTAAAATAATTCTAGTAATTGATACGATAGATGCTTATTATTCCAATACTAATATTTACAGTAGGTACCGTATTATCGGATGTCAAATAAAAAATTAATAATTTTTATAAATTTAATCATGTTTATACGCCATAGACTCATCACGTAAGCACAAAATCTACTTTGAACATCGTTTAAATCGGCGGTAACTACCCCGTGAGCATTATTTTACCCAAAGAGCCACTAGGAAATATAGTAGTATTCAAATACTAGGTTTATGTATGGAGTTATTTAATTTATTTTACACCACAAGCAATATTAATAAAATATGTACTCATAAGTTTATTAAACATGTTTATTAATAATAGTTTGTAATTATTTTAAAATTGATCCGGAACGCATTGATAAAAATTATCATTCATGCTTCTATTGCTCCTGTTACTGAATAGAAATCACAATCTAATAGAATATTTTAGAATTTTTTGAATGTACTTAACGGTACTTGTATACTTGAATACTTTTGAAGATAACAAAGATAAATGTCATAAAGGCGTCTTATTAGTACGAGGAAATGAGGAACATTTGAAAAATATAGTAAATACCTATCCGTAAGTGACTGACTTACGTCGACGCCCTTTGTTCAAGTACCTAAAAATAGTTTTGTAAATTCCATATAATACACGGTATTGCACATGTATTTAAAATTCCAATGATTACTGTAATAAACAAGTCACTTTACCCGAAAATTAATAATATCTTCTCATTTAATTTAAAATAAATGTAATATCATCACATTTTTAAAACAATTTAGAATCGAAATCCTTTAGTAAAGTTTTTCGATTATCTCAAAGACAATCATCTTAAATTGTAATTCTCATTTATCGATAAAGCATGCTGCTAAAGTTCATATTATACACTACAGTCAAATTTTGGAACACTTTTACATTTCTATAAAAGTTTTAAAAGAATCACATACCTATGTATAATCGCTATTGTTTTTCGCTTTGTTCGGAATTTAAAACTTTGAAAAAAAACTAAATGTGTGAAACGATAATAAGATAAACGGCGTAAGAAAGTTTAAATTAATGAAAATAGTTATTGGTGGACAGCATAATTGACGACGCATTGTTGAGTAGGATATGCTCTTTCTCCAAGAAGGAACGGAGGTTCTGCCATCTCAATAACAGCACAGTTCACATAATATCATGCAAGAAGTAATTTCTTACGAAGTATATTATCAGCCCACATTGCACATTACCTAAGTGGGCCTTCTCACTTGGGATAATAAAATCAGTACAGCTGTGAAATACATCCAGGCAATTGAAACACAAAAACCCAGGGTGCGCATTAACGAGTTAGAAAGTTAAGTTACTTTTAACTAAGTTAAATAACGTTTTACTTTTTTTGTTACAAGTAACTTCTAACTTTACGAGCTACATTTTTTTCATGTTGTTCGGTAATTTATGAGCTAATTAATTTTATTACATATTCACAGAATATATTATTATATACCTTATTATTTATAGATATGTTATAGGGGTGACCGCATTATTAATAAATTAAAAAAAAATTATTTACTCATTACCTATCCCATACAAGTTTGTATACTCATTACTCACTAGTCGTTAGTCACTATCTATTTAATCATTACTAATACAATTACTTTTTATTATTATATTTTTATTAATTCATGGAATTACAGCGATAACTGTCTTGGTCCGTCGTTGTATAATTAATTAAAACTCGTGGTAGCGTATTTAAGTTCATCGTATTTACTATTTACCTAATTAAATAAATGAACAAGCTACTTACCAACACTAAGGGACGCGGGTTAATTTTTATTTTCAAATAAGCCACCCGATATGCCCGGGCCGTAATATCTAAAAACAAAGTTTGAAAGACTATGTAGGTACTCATGTCTACGTATAGATTTTATTAGTGTATATAAAGTCATAATCAAATAGTTTGTCGATTGTGTCACGACTCACTAAATGTCGTCGAAAATATTTTTTCTTATTTTTCCCTATTTTGTTTTTATATTGATTTCTGTGAAACTGTGACCTGTTTAACCAATTAATAATATTCTAATAACGAATTTGATTATTATAATATTTAGTATAGGTAGTTGTGAATTTTGGACCATTAAACACACGTACCTAAAGCATAAAAATAAATAAATAAATTTTTTGGACTTAATCATTTATTAAAGTATAAGTACCTACAATCATTCATTTTAGTACATACTTTGTTTTATTGAATTACTACGTTATTTGTTAGTTTTAAAAAGGTAGGTATAATTATAAATGTTATATGAAAAAAAGTAACTGATTTTTAACTAAGTCAATTTTATTTTATTTCTTATCAACTTGTAACTTTTACAAGTTAAAAAAAAAATAAAGGTAACTTTTAACTTTTAAATTAACTTTTTTTTTCCAGTTTGAAACTGACGGTGCCACGGGAATTGCTTTCGCATTACTCCCGCGACGCCGCCACTTTTAACTTAACTTACATTTGTCTATAATAACTTAACTTAACGAGTTAAAAAAAATAGGTAACTTGCCCAGCTTTGCTTACATGAATATCCTACTAGACAAACTGTAAAGCTGAATATTATTATATTCATTTTTTTTAACGCAGTCGTTACTCCAATAAATTATTTGCATCAAGTCATTTATCATATTTTTTTATTTTGGATTTTATAGAAAAAAATTAAATTATATAGTATTATGTAAAAAAAATATAATTAATTAAAATTACGAAATCCTAAATAGGATTATATAATATTAGGTATACCTATATTAAATATGATTTTATATTAAACATTCTGATAAGTGATCACAGATACGACACAGTGATATTACGAAAAGATTGATTCACTTAGTATAAGTTTAATATACCTAATCGTCCTAATCATAGGAATGGTGTGTTCTATTTAATTTTAAAACAATAAAAACAGTTAAAATAAATGAATAAAATAAACAATAATAATGGTTTAAATTTCTAAATGTTCAAATGTTATAAATGTAGTTACTTAATGATACTTGTATCATTGAAAAAATAAAACTATTACTATACAGTTCTATAAAATAATCTTCTTTCTAATTTTAAAAATAAGTAGAAATTTGAAAAATACATTTTTTTTTTCTAAAATAATATTGATCTAAAGAGAAACATTATTAATTGAGGGGTTTTATATTTCAATGTTTTTCCCTAAATTCGCTCAGGCCTAAGATAAACGAAGATAACTGAACACAGTGTTTGTCTTAAAATATAGAATATCAGCATATAACAATGTATTTTGTATTAAAATAATTTATCGCAGCTAGAGTGGATTAAAAAATATTTATTGTATTAAAGGTGTAGGAGAATCTTAAAGGTTTTCAAATAAATTCACTTTATCAATGATCTATTACAAACCATTATGGGATTATACTTCCAATAATCCAATGTTTTCAGTTTAATCTATACAATTCTTCATTCAAAATATAATTAACTTTTTTTTAAAGGATTTATTATATTTTTTTTAAACAGACGCTACAACCACTTAATAATTTATCTCATGATATATCTACCCTACATCTCAAGCCTCAATATTCTTTTTACGTATATATTCTGCCATAATATGAAATTAGCAATAATCGGTTAAGTGACTTATTGAAGGTTTTTTTATTACATTCTGTGAACAAACTTATCGTTAATTTAGCATTCCTATTTAGTATTTAAAATTAAATCTTATCAGTCGTAAATCGTAATTACCAATAACCATAATATTGTGATATTTTTTACTAGAATGCATGTTATGATCCAATTTAGTTATTGAAGCAGATATATTAAATTATTATTATCCCTTTTTAGTCACAACTCTCAAATCCTAAGTAAGTTAAAAAAAACCTTACAGATGAAGATTCCCACTGGCAACGAGAACCAAAGATGAAGACTACAATAGTTTTTAATTTTTAATGAAATCAAAAAACAACACGTATTTTAATAAATGTGTAGTATTTACTGTTTATTAACTGATGTTAAGTAATAATAATATAGGTAAGTACACATACTTATTTTAGATATAAATTATATAATATAATATTGAATACAATGTTGATTGTTGACGTATATAAACTAAATCAAATAATACTAACGGGATGTACGAGTTTGTGACGATGCATTAAGCATGATTGTTTTTACACCATATTTGGTTTTGAGTTGATGTGAAATATATAAATTTTATTACTAAATATCATATAAAATATAAAATCAGCAAACCAAATGCATTATTTTTTGGATCCATTTTCCAAGTATAACTATGGTTTTACTTATTTAACTTTACCCTTAAGTCTCAACTCACACGTTAATGCATATTACATTGTAAATAAACGTGTATTTGTATGTACACATTAATCTTCTGAGAATACGCTTATACTGTGTACGATGGAAGAATATAAATACACTACCAGCAGTATTTTAACAAATTTTACCACTGAAAAATTTTCTCAACAATCCTATATTTACGGTTTACATAATGTATCTATTTTATATTTCTATAGTATACCCAGACGAGGATACAAAGGCTATTATAGGATATGGGTGCTAAAGTCCCCCTTAGATGCTATTTCAAAGATGCAATTTTCGTTAGGTTAGTTAAGTAATTTATAAAAAAATTATAAAAAAAGTTATAATACCTATTGCACAGATGTATGGTTAATCTTATTTTAACACTACAAGTAAGTATACCTATTTAGTTTAAATTTAAATTACTTGTTGGTGCCTGTTTTGTATTGAGCCCATCTGTTTTTTTTTTTTATAGATTTAATGATAATTTCTGTAATAATACATTTTGGTTTAATCATCTATAAAATATTTTATCATTTATACCACTCTTAAAACAGTCTATACAAATTACATATTGTGCAACAATCAATATAACATTTACGAAATCATAAATATTCTTTGATGGATATTGAAGATTTAAAAATACAGGCACTATTATGCGTATAATTCGAAATGTTTAAAAACAGCGTTTCCTCGATCTGAATTAATTCAAACTTGATAAATTATTAATAACATTTAGGTAATTTTTGATAATAAAATAATGAAATGGATACTATTGTAGGCAACGCGGGCAGCATTATTTTACGTTATTTAATTTTTTACCACAGTATATCCGTCATTATGACATGATCGTCAGAGTCAATATAAACTATTTTAACGGGTTTAATTTTACCTCTATTGTACTAAAACAAATACAAATTAAGCCATAAAATTATAATAGTTAAAATGTCCTATATTATATTAACGACGAGGAACATTAAATTCATATATATATTTTACCAAGTTTAGGGAGGTATGATTAGTAGGTATGTAGCTTAAGCTTTTGAGCAGAAAGTTACTTGTGATGCAGTCAACGTTATAGATATCTTCACATCGTTATATAGAAAAGAACATTTTATGAAACCCGACAGTTTTATCTTCATTCGCCTCGAGTTGGGTACATTTTTGTCAAAGTAGCCTGTAATGGGGGATTTAAATTCTGGAAGAAAGTTGACATATAAATCAAATGTAAGAGTTGTGGATATGCTGTAAGTAAAAAATATTTATTATTATATCCAAAATAATGTAATGTATGTATTATAATAAATAGGGCTTGAATCTAAAATATCCAAAACAAATTTTAAATATATATGCACAAATTTGTCAATAAATATGCAAAACACCATTTATGAAAATTCAATAAAAATGTATATGTAATATGTAATTACCTAATTATTATTAACAAACTTTGTTGTATTGTTGGTATATTATTATAACTATTAAATATTAATTTCTTAAATAAATTTAAAATTTAAAATAAAGATCTGATGTGTCTACTCACTGGTTGGCGATGTTCATTATTAAATTGAAATAATATTGACAGTAAACCTATAAATAGTATTAATACAAATAATTGTCAACCTATTACTTATATCGATTCTTCTTTAACTCCTTAAAGAGATGAACCTTATCCAGAAAATATGACATCTACAACATATAACTCTAAAAGAAATGACCGTAGAGACATGAAATTTTGACCGAATGTTTATATAAGCATTTTCTACGCACCATAGCATTTTCAAAATATTCTGACTTATTTTGAGCTGTTAACGGACATTTTCAGTTTCCAATTTTTTTTCTATAAATGTCAATAAAATGTTATTTGTTGGGTAAAAAATCTTGAAAATTTAGAAGTAGGCTTCTAATATATAGTTTCAAAGGCCGATGAAAAATATTAAAAATCTGTAGTCACAATTTTTTTTTTTTTTAGGTAGGTAATTAAAGTTCAAATTTTTACAAAATACGTAAAAATGACGAAAATGTGCAATTTATTTTGAGTTAGAAATTCATAAAAATTTTTCTTTTTAAATCTAAGGTTTGAAAATGTGATACAAGAATCCTTATAAGTTTGGCTAATTTTATCAATGGAAAAATGTATATAAGCAAGTCAACACAAATTTTTATGAGCATTTTAAGTTCAAATTTTTACAAGATTAACAATTCATTCGATTTCTCATGTAGCGATTTTCTTATTTTGTTGCAATTCAAAAACGAATAACTGTAGATGCATGAAAATTTCACTGAATGTTTATATAAGCATTTTCTATAAACCATCTAATTTTGAATATGTTTTGACTGTTTTTAAGCTTTTTACGGATCATTTCAATTTTCAGTTTTTTTAGTTTTTATTTGTTGGGCCAAAAATAATAAAAATTCAATACTAGGCTCCTGATATATTGTTACAATAGCAATTGAAAAATATTAAAAATACATAGGCACACATTTTTTTTATAAGCATTTAAAGTTCGAATTTTGACAAAATTTATCAAAATCTCGAAAATTATCAACCATTGTAATTAAACAATCATAAAATGGTCAGTTTTTATAACTGAGGATTGAAAATTTAAAGCAAAGATTCTAATAAATAGTACATACTGTAATCAAAAAATCTAAAAATTATATAAACACAGTTATTTTTTACAGACATTTTAAGTTCAAATTTGGACGAAATTACATATTAAAATCAATTTTAACGAGTAAAAGTATATATTATAATATTTTTCTAGCATCACTGATAATTTTAGATTAATAATTAAATAATATGAATTATATTAATTCAACTTACCAGCTACCGTATAATTTAAAATATCCTTGACTGACATACCGTCTCCGCTCAGAATCGTTTTTCGTATACAATGATATTATATCATTGAATTCATAATTAATACCATCTATTATACAATGATCTACTATTGTAACCTGCTGTACAGCGGAGCGACATCCACTTGACCCCCTTTTTAGTATTTCAATTTAACTATCTAATATTTTGTTGGCTCATGTATTTAAGTAATTCCTAAATTCTTCTCCAAAGAACTTAGTTTTAAAAGCCATTGTTACACTTTAGTAATATTATTTGTTCATAATATTCATACACACTACAAGATATTACATTTTAGGGATGCTAAGATATTATTCAAATGTTACAAAACAAATTACTACCTATGTCTGCATTTTTTTATTGATTTATTATATTTTTAAATATTTAACAGTGATACCTTTAGTACGTTTGAAAATCATTCTTGTATTGTGCGAGTTATCGTAGCCATTTTTTTTTATTCTTCATATTATACAAATCAATACACGAGTACACGAGTATAATACAGACATGATACATAATTAATAAAGTTATTTTTGAGAGTGCACTGTTAGCATACTAACAAAATATATGTACATGTTAATGCTAAGCATCCCCTATAGGTACAGCGTATTACTTGCACCTATGGTAATGTTTATTTGTTGCCGTAATTCACAACGTAACTATTAAGTTGATGTAGTTTAATTTTGTAATTATGCACATTAAAAACACATTAACACGATCATTTTATGTTCAATAAAATAGAATTTCGAAATCACAATTTACGAAATGATGAGAAAAAAAATAAAACAACAAGAACATTGAACATAATTGTTTTTACGTAAATTTTTCATTTTATTTTTAAAACTAGATAAAATATATTTTAATATATTTTAATCTGTTGACTTGTACATCAGACATCGACAATTTTATTGAATAGAGCGGTCAATAAAACGTATTTGCGTTCATCGGCCGACAGGTGGTAACTGGTAACCATTTTGTATAATAAATTATACGTGTTATTAAAACGTATTTCACATAAGTAAAAAATATTACATTGTTGTACTACAACTTAAAAGGAGGTTAAAATAAGTTTTAGACACAGAAAAAGTTTATAGTTAGATTTTTAACACCCTTCACCTGTGGATAAACTCAGGTCGTACTTGTGATTTACAAATATTTCTTAAAAAGTATAAACGTAGATACTATATTTATGTTGTACGTTTAATGTGTTATATAGAGATTAAAACAACTACTTTTATTTTTAAGTCAAGAAAAAGTTATAATCCGCTATTATCACCGAAAGTTTATAGGTATTTAGGTATATATAGTTTACAGGTAGGTACCTACATTTTATACGGTATCACCTTGTACCTACCAAAACATAATATTATATTTGTATGATGTATACCTAATATAATAGTAAATACGAGTCGGACCACTTAACCACTGCCACACAACAAAATAACGTCGTCAACACCGTTTATCCACATTTCCAAAATGACGAGGTGGTAAGTATATGATCGGTGTTTACTGGAACCCTACCCAGCCTTAACGAGACTTTAATCCATAACGTATAGGTTCGGGCCCCGCGGTGCTTGTTGCCCACTGATGGCACTTTAAGTGATCCTCCGCGACCACTTGAGTAGCTCACAGAGTTTATACAAGTTCCGTGGATGTAGACGTCAGACTATGATGAGAAGATATTCGTGTTTATCGATATATATACCGGGTGATTATTTTAACAGTCAGCGCTAATTATATCAGAAGTTATTAACATTTTTCACGTTTATGAATATATTTTTTTACGTAATTTTAAAAAACAACATTATGGAAAAAATTATATAAATGTTGTTATTTATCTTATTTTTAAGTTTTCGCTTATTGGTAAGAACACTTTTTTTTTATTTCATATTTCTAGGCAGAATAAACTTAAGAGAGTTTTGATTAAAAATCAAATTTTGAACTAGTAAATAGTAATTATTTTAAAAGTATTTAAAGTTTAAATATGTAGCATTGAAGGGTACCTCGTAAAAAGGTTAGATTACTCTACTCCTCCACTAAACAAAACTTAAATACTTTGACTACCTACTTGAAATATTTTCAAAAACATAAATACAGTTCGAAATAATGAATGAGTGTTTGTTATTAAAGTAATCAACTTGACAACCTTATAATGTACTATTTATACTAATTACATTTTACTAAGAATTCTCACGAGGAAAAATTAATAATATAAAATATGGCGATTTGTGGATTTTTGTTTGAGTGTATCTACTTTAAATTCAGTTTTCCTTGCTTGTTTGTGAACTAATCTTACTGAGATGGCCAATCCTCTTACGTATGATTGGTGCACTGAGGGTAATAACTTAATGTGAAAATCTGTTTAGGTTTATCTCCACCTGGGAAAATCAACAATAAATGCTCACTACACAAATTTTTAACATGGTGGAGTAATTAGTTCATTAGAAAATTTTTTCGTCGAAATCATCAATTGAATCAAGAGGACACGCTGAATGAGCTCCATCGTGGTTTGATCTCATTCTCTCGAGTAATTTCTCTTTTATTGTCCCAGCATTTTAAAATATCTCTGGCTATTTTTTTCCTCGTGCTGATGTAAAGTGAGAAATATCCGTTGTATTACATTAAATTATGTATGCGTGTATGTAGATGTATGTATGTATGTATGTATGTATGTATGTATGTATGTATGTATGTATGTATGTATGTATGTATGTATGTATGTATGGATGTATGTATGCATGTATGTATGTATGTATGTATGTATGTATATGCATGTATGTATGTTTGTATGTATGTATGTATGTATGTATGTATGTATGTATGTATGTATGTATGTATGTATGTATGTATGTATAAACCTAGGTACCTAAGTATGAATAAACCGAACCAGATTTTAAAACATAACTATGTGTATTGAATTTGTGCTGGTGTTAAGTGTTAAATTGCTTACAAAAATGATTAATTTCTTTCACTCAAATACATTGTTCCGTCCATAATTTAAATATTAGATTAATAAAATGTCATATTTTTGTGTAAGCTTAGATAGCAATTAGAAGCTTAAGATATTTACAGCACTCAAAGTCTCAAAATGAAATACTTATTTCTAGTGTTTTTAGCACTCGTTCATTGCCACAGTATTGTAACTGTTCGTGCTTTGGTGTAATACGTTTTTGAATAGTTTGTCATCAAATTTATTGTTTACACTTATTGTGTAAATATATTGATTATTTTAATTACTACCTACTCAAAGTCCACAATTTATATCGATTATTTAGGTTATAGAACCATGGTTGATACCGAGTTGCGGTCGGGATTATAACAGGTAAAAAAAGTCCTAGTTGCGGTAAAAAATATGATTAATAATTATTATGTTTTAAGTATTGATATATTATATGTATACATATTATTATAATTTATGCTAAAAATTATTTTATTGATTTATGTAAAAAATATGATTAATAATTATTATATTTTAAATATTGATATAGTTACATATTATTACGATTTATGCTACGGTTAGATTCAAAATACAAATGTATAGTTACACTTACACATTCAATTATAATATATAATTACATTTTAAAATACAAATTAAATACAAAACACCCATTTAACGAATAAAATTAATACATTTATAATATTATACTGGTTCATATTTGTATGATACACATTTCACAAATGTCAGCGAATCAATTGGTTTTTTCAAATACTGTTGGATTTCATTTTTAATAAATTTTTGATTTATGCTTTCACTTCTTTTATCAGTTTCCAAATCTACTGAATTGATTTTTGAATATGTATGAATCTGAATATTTTTGACACATTTCAAAAATTCAAATATGTTGGGATGTGGCGATCGGTTATCAGTTTTGAATTTAGAATTGAACGCTTCACTTCCATTATTCGTTCTCCAAACATTATTGTTCAAAGCTGCCCAGAGTGTGGTTGGAAAAGTAGCATCATTGCCAATATAATTATCGACTAAATAGTCACTAAATTCAGTAACTCTTGAATCTATAGGTTGTACGGTGATTAATTCTAAAAACACATTTCCTACTTCATCTGGAGGGAGAAAAGTCAATCCAAAAACGTATTTCAACCATTTTCCAATTTCTGAGTTCTTATATTCTTTTACTCTACAGCCAGCCTCGATAAAGCTCGCGTCTGGTATCATAATAATTGGTGTAATTATACGAAAAAATAATAAATACAAAATTTTGGCAACACCGTATAACATATTCTATGCTCAATTGTGTCGCTAAAAAGGGTAACTCATATAGTTAGATTATGAAATGATTGACGTGAAAATTGGGTAAGAGTTTATCGGATAATCGATAACTGGATACTCACCGCAATTAAGACGGTAATTTTACCTTCAGTATTATTAAGACCGCAATTCGCCTATTGCGACCTCAACTCGGACAATACCAGAACCATAAGTACTGTAACAATCGTTTTAACAGTAGGTGCAATAATAATATTATATCGCTTTTACATCCTAAATACTCACTATAACAACTTATTATATTAGGTCAGTACATATTTTGTATTTTAAGAACCAATCAGTTATTGATTTCAATGGCATTCCAATGTTATCAAGTCAGTAATCACAAACCGGATGACAATTGTTTATTTATTGAATTTTTGCAATAATAGAAAAAAAAGTTTCCTATTTACCTACCTATTCGAGATAAAAATAAATTTACATTGAAAAGTTTTTGAGATAATAAAAAATATTTTTATGATTGAGGGTTTAATATTTTAGTTTGATACGCAGAACATCTTTAACGTCAATATTCAAAATGTAAGATTTTACATCATTGCAGGAAATAGGAATGATGATATTTTATGTTTTAATATACTGTTAATTCCAAGGAATTGCCGTCGTCTGTATAGACCAGTCTGAAAATAAAAAGATATGTACCGTAAATCACTGTGAAACTTCATCTAATACTATAAATTTAGTGTCATTTGACATCTCGAGTATTTTATTTTTTTTTCCATCCTACCCTAGTACCCTGATATATAGGAAATTGAGGTTAATATTAAGCTACATAGGAATAAATATATTTTAACGTGAAAATCGTTTTTTTTGGTAGGTACTGCATTTAAATCGTACGTATATATATATATACATAACGATTCAAAAAACTATTATCAATAGTCATTAATCGTTCGTATTCTTGATGTTTTGTGTAAAAATGAAATAGTTATTATAGTTTTAGATGTTATAATATAATAGTTTATAAAAAAAATATTTGAAACGAGTAGTAAATTTATCTTAAGATAAGGGAATATGTAAAAATATAATTACATTCGATATAATTAAGTTCAAAATGTAATGTTTAACTTTTGATTAACCGTTACAAACAACTTTTTTTTACTTTATGTGCTTACTTATTATCCCTACTAGATTATAATCTTATTATGGTGTATACGACTGTACAATTATATTTCATGGTCAATGGTCGTAACTTAATAACATTTTTAAAACGTTCACCGCTTATATTAATTCAAGTTATCACTAATTTTATTGACTTAAATTCATAATTTATATGAATTCCAAGTTTTAAATATGTTAGTTACTTATCGTAATTATTACACATCTAAACAATAGAATCAACAAATAATTAAAAAGTTGGTACTGTTTTTTAAATAATCAATATATAAATAAAAAATAAAATACAAATAAAAATAATTCTTAACGAAACAATGTTGAAAATGCAATACCTAGTTTATGATAGAATAAATAGCAGAAAATTCAATATTTAAATTATTAAAAATATTCAAACAAGTGTGAATATTAATATTATTTATAAAAATACTTAATTTCTTGCTCCTGCACTTATTGGATCATCTACGTGGTGATTTTCAGAAAAAATACAATGTTTCTCAATATAATGTAGATTGTTTTTACAAAAAGTCCGAATTTTTGCACCACATTATTTTACACAAGTCGAATAAAAAATATGTTTATCGTCTACTTTTCTAATGCAGTCTTTATTTTTCATGTATAAATAATTATTAATACTTAAAACTACCCCACCATGAATACTATTTCAAATTTTTATTTCTATGTTCATTTTTAAAAGCACGGAGTTCTCAGCAAACAACAGTGTAATTGCGTATGTCGTACCAGCCTTTGCTGTACCTGTCGACTATAACGCATTGTATATAAAATGTTAACATATTGTATAGTATAATCACCATAACGCATATTGTTGTACTTATCGATTGCTCATACAATATGAAAAACATACTTTCCGTGTGAATATAACGGACAAGTTCTAGATCAAATTAGTTTAGCAGTTGTTTTTAAATTCTAACAAATAACCATTCAAATACATGACTTATCGAACACATGACTTTCAAACACATGCCCATCGAACGGGCGACTGGAACCGTATAATATGTATCATAATGTTAAATATGTATGTAAACTAATCGGTAACCTAAGTTATTGAAGCTGTACCAAGAATAAAAAAAAAAAATAAAAGATTATAATATTTATAAGTTCATTTATAAATTACATACATGGAAGCGTACATGAATATACAGGAAGGTACAAAACGTAATAAAATAAAAAGGGTCTGGACATGTTTGGACGTGGACGTTTTGGGTGTAATCGTTGGACATATGGCTTTTTTAGTGTGAGACTTTTGGACGTAGGACCATTTGGCACGTGGGGAGAAAAAAAGTACACTTATAAAAATGTTTATTAAAATTACCAAAAGAAATATTCTTTTGTCTAAAATTATGTTTCTACATTTTTTATATATTGTATTTACTTTAAGATATATTTTTAAATACCTTTTAAATATGATAAAATATCTTGGTTATTATAATCTTTAATATTTTTAACAGCCTATTATCCGTATATCACAGTATTTTTTAAAATTTTTTTTTTGGTGGGGTATCTCTTCAAGCTGGTTGTAATATATATCCCTGACCGGCAGATTTTTCAAATTTATTGCCAATTACCGTAACGTAGGAGTGATCACATCCCATTTCAATATTTGTAACGATTCGCTGCCTCTGCATGATTAGTTGTTTTGTTCTGATAATTTAAAACAAGTTGATATAAATTCCGTTTAGCGAGATGCAAATCAGGGTTTCTTCGATTTTGGTTATTACAATTCATTCTACCAATGTAGTTATCTTCGAACCATTCAAACGCAGTGTAGTTCACTCCAGGTAAATAATTTGAAAGTAAATCTATTACATTGTCAGAGATCATTTATACAAACAATGCTAGTGAAATAATCATTTTAGTTGCTATACTAAATTCTGAATCGTTGGCATTTTGAAAGCAAATGAAGTTCACCCATTTTTTCTAAAATTTTAGTCAAGTGAAAAAATAGCCAAATATTTGAGCATTTTAAAATATTTTTGTACTGCTAATTCGAAATCTAACGATGTTGAAACAGGATCAACCCAGTTTCGAATTTAAGTAACATATCAAATAATTTTTCATACGTTTTAGATTGTTTATCTGGTAATAACGCAAAAATAATGGGATACACCGCCAAATTGTTCAACAAGAATCACATAAGCATTAGCCAAAAGAGAGGTGCCGTCCCTAAATGTTCATCACTAAACGTGTTTTTAGTGGAAATAAAACATCTAAACTTTTGCCTTCAAAAATTAAAATGCTGTCATTCCCTGAACCACTATCAGCCAATAAATTGTTCTTCTGTATCATTAGATAGTGAAAATATTTTATAAGATTGAGAATCTGCAATAAGAAATCAGATCTTTAGGAGCGTCTGGAATAAGCTTGTATTATTTTTCGTTGTCTTTGGACAGTTTCTTTAATGTCTGGCAATTGAATTATTCCCTAATAATAGAAATTATTGTTGATTTTAAGCATGTTTGAAATATTTGGAAATAATTTGAAATTCTGGTATAAAAATGTGTTTGAATGATGGGGGTAAAATGGGTCTACACGGAAAAAAATATTTAGTAATAATAACTAGAATATGATAGTTATAACCAACAATTTTGGTTGCGTCCCTTTATTTTGTTTTAAGTTGTTGGGTTATTAAAACAATATTTTTGTTGAAAATCATAAATTTAAAAAAAATTGTATTTGTAATAATTACAATTGTACATACCTTGGCTGCTTGAGATAAATCTATCAGACATTCATTAATTACAGTTGAAGTAGGTTCCATCGTTTCCATTGCTCGCTTAAAAAAGCGGTATAAAAATACGACAAACCGCGCCATTTGCTCCAATTTTAGCAGCTTAAGCATCATGTGTGTGTTCATTTATTCGTTTTATAATGTCAAAATCGTTAATTGATGTATGCACTCGAGCTTTACATTCAGTTTTATAGCGACAACGCCAAAATCGGAGAAGACTACCATTAGAACTCATCGCGTCAAACAAATACATAAAATCATTTTCAACTAAAATATTTCGTTCACGAACCGATTTTATTTGTGAACAAGACATTGTTGCACTTCGTTGTCAAACACCACAATGAAAAATAAGAAACAAATAATGTACCTCATCTTAAATATTGTACCCTATCTTAACTTATTATTGATGATAATAAATTACGGTCGTTATTTCCGGTAACACCGTTACAGAACAATGTGATAGACGAAAATCAATTACGATTACTATATTAAGAAATTCCTAGTCTAAAAAAAAGTATTTTTAACAATTATTATATAATAATTCTATGTCCAAATATCTCACGGCAAAACGGTCAAGTCCAAGCGTTCACGTCAAAACGGTCACGTCCAAATGTACCATTCCCCCTAAATATATATATTCGAAACTACTGCAGCCGGAGTTGTTATGCTTGAGTGGAATATTTTTGGTTTTTCACAATTCTATTTTATTTTATTTTTTAACTCAATGCGTATTATTTTATTATTATTATTTTACTTTGAAACTCAAGTGTCTTAATTTCAGATAAAATATTTTACTGCTTCCACCTTATTTCCAACATAAATAACAGAGTATAATAGGTATCTATGAGTTTGTGTAGCACCGTGTATTAATGGTGTCTATTCTTAAACTTTCAGATGCTCTCCAGAATACATCATAATATACCTTATGATATATACACTTGTCCTCCTTTAATGCAGATAACTAACAATAAATTTAATTTCGTAGGTTTTTTTAAAGTAAGCTACCTACTCCGTTTTAAGTAATATTTTAGAGAAAGCAAATGAAGAAAAATCAGTTAGTGCAAAGTTTTCTCGTTTAAAGTATGTTTTTGAGACTAACTATACATAATAGTCTTAATAAATCTAAAGTTATACCCTCCAAACATCAATTCTAAAAAGATTATATAAGATATAAGACATCGAGAAACACTTCTTCAAACTAAAATAAAACATTTAAACAATCGTCTTAAAATGATACGTCAAAAATGATGTTATTTTGTAATTTTGGAAATCATCCAAAAACTTAATATAAATGTTTGTTCAATCAAACTGAAAGCAATATGTTATAGATTCTGGGAGGAGCGAAAATGTATTGGTTAATGTAATTTGACAATGGTTAGTGTTATTTTTTTGTGCCGTCACCACTAATTTAATTAGGAGCAGTAAAAATTCTTTAATATTTAATTTGAGGGAGAATTATCGTATCAAAATAAATCGAATTGGTGCTCTATTTAGTTGGTTAAAAATTAAATTGTCAAGTAATTTCAAAAAAATCGAGTAAAGCTAAAATATAATACGTAAGACGGGATTATTACGCAAAATTGATTAAGATTTTTGATTGCAATTCAAAAACGATGAACTTGAATAAAAAAACGAAAGAATTTTTCACCAAATATTTATATAAGGATTTTTAGATTCTGAGCGGAGCGATGAATGTATTGGTTTTACAATGATGTGTATTTTTATTTTTTGTGTCTGTCATCACTTTTAGGACAGTAAAAATGCTTCGATTTTCTTCAATAGTACCTTTTCTGATAGGAAAGTGAATCTAGTTGGTACTTTGGGGGGTCAAAAGTCAAAATTTCCCAGTAGTTTTCATGAGCGCCTGGAAAAACAAATGAAAAATTATGGGAAAAACGGGAATTTTTACGGAAAACCAATTTTCGACAAAATCGATTTTGGTTTTTGGTATAACTCTAAAAGAAATGACCGTAGAGACATGAAATTTTGACCGAATGTTTATATAAGCATTTTCTACACATCATATCATTTTCAAAATATTCTGACTTATTTTGAGCTGTTAACGGACATTTTCAGTTTCCAATTTTTTTAGTTTTTTTTTCTATAAATGTCAATAAAATTTTATTTGTTGGGTAAAAAATCTTGAAAATTTAATAGTAGGCTTCTAATATATAGTTTCAAAGGCAGATGAAAAATATTAAAAATCCGTAGTCACTATTTTTATTTATATGTAATCAAAGTTCAAATTTTGACAAAATACGTAAAAATGACGAAAATGTGCAATTTATTTTGAGTTAGAAATTCATAAAAATTTTCTTTTTAAATCTAAGATTTGAAAATGTAATACAAGATTCCTCATAAGTTTGCCTAATTTTATCAATAAAAAAAAGTTTATAAGCAAGTCATAATAAATTTTTATGAGCATTTTAAGTTCAAATTTGTACAAGATTAGATATTCACTCGATTTCTCATGTAGCGATTTTCTTATTTTGTTGCAATTCAAAAACAAATAACTGTAGATGCATGAAAATTTCACTGAATGTTTATATAAGCTATTTCTATACACCATCTAATTTTGAATATATTTTGACTGTTTTTCAGCTTTTTACGGACGATTTCAGTTTTCAAATTGTTTAGTTTTTTTTTCTATTAATATCAATAAAATTTTATTTGTTGGGCCAAAAATAATGAAAATTTAATACAAGGCTCCTGATATATTATTACAATAGCAATTGAAAAATATTAAAAATACATAGGCACACATTTTTTTTATAATCATTTAAAGTTCGAATTTTGACAACATTTATCAAAATCTCGAAAATTATCAATCATTGTAATTAACCAATTATAAAATGTTCAGTTTTCTTAACTAAGGATTGAAAATTTAAAATAAAGATTCTAATAAATAGTACATACTGTATTCAAAAAATCTAAAAAATATTTAAACACAGTTATTTTTTATAGACATTTTAAGTTCAAATTTGGACGAAATTACATATTAAAATCAATTTTAACGAGTAAAAGTATATATTATAATATTTTTATAGCATCACTGATAATTTTAGGTTAATAATAAATAATATGAATAATATTAATTCAACTTAGCAGCTACCGTATAATAACAATATCAATATAATTTAAAATATCCTAGACTGACATACCGTCTCCGCTCAGAATCGTTTTTCTTATACAATGATATTATATCATTGAATTCAAATTTAATACCATCCATTATAGTACAGTGATCTACTTGTAGCCTACTGTACAGCGGAGCGACATCCACTTGACCCCCTTTTTATACATGAAAATAATTGTATAAATATTATGTGAGCTATTTTTATTTAACATTTGAAATTGTTTAGTTTCTTTTAAATGTATATCTGTACAATTTAATTTGTGAGTAAAAAAGCTTAAA
This sequence comes from Nasonovia ribisnigri, assembly GCA_027563435.1. Lineage (NCBI taxonomy): Eukaryota > Metazoa > Arthropoda > Insecta > Hemiptera > Aphididae > Nasonovia > Nasonovia ribisnigri. Next base: position 203,340 of record JANEHU010005187.1, on the reverse strand, counting down.
GTTCAATACAAGATTTATAATAACTTGTACTTAATTCGTACCTTATCGAATATATACAAGTACACAACTTATTATAAAAGCATAGGCTTTCAAAATTTAAATTTTTACAAAATCAAATTGAATCGCAAAAATGTCTAATTTATTTTTTAATCAAAAATTAATTTTAACACCTAAGGCTTAATATTTTTAAGCAAATATTGGTTGGTGTTAACAAAGGTTGCTGCTTTATTTTATAAACTGCGTCCGTGATTTAATTTTATGAATTACACGTATTATAGACTTAGTTGTATAATGTAGGTATAGATATAAGCGTATGACATAAAGTGTGGAAGTAGTTATGAGCAAGTCTTTTCATTCTTATTATTTCATTATTTTAATATTAATTTATTAGTGTGGACACATTTAAACATTCATATTATTATATCATGTGATAATTAATAAAATAAATTTGTATTTTAAATATTTATTAATAGTACACAATTTTCAATTACTCAATTAAGAAACTTAATTAAATTTAATATTATTTAACTGTATCTGGATCATTGTATAGAACTACCAGTTTTGATCATTTCTACATGGAATAATTATATTATACCTACAATATAACTTTTGTACCTAAATTCTATACTTTGCTCATAACATAATATTATGAGTTTATATCGACTGACTTTCTAAATAGGTTATTAGAAAAACAGTATGATGGTCATGACTGCAGCTGTAGCATTACAACAAATTCTGTCACTTTGAATTGGCTAATGCTTTGTCAAATAGTATGGAAAATGGAATAATGGCATTCATGATACCTTATGACTTAAAAACATGATTGCTATAACATGGTATGAACGTCAATGTGTTGAATTCGTATGTAAGTATATTTTTAATGTCGATGACACAAATAAGCTGAGAAAAGAATTTGTATTTTTTTCATTATTAAAATTTCAATTATAATACGAATTTCTATAGTATGTATAATTAGGTAAACTAAAACTGATTATTGATTAGTTGACGAAACATTTTAAATGTAGAATTTTTACTATCAACAAAACTACTTCATCGGGGAGTCGGTCCAAAGACGTTTAACATCGTGGACATGCGTGATTATTTTTGGCTTAATCCGCTTGCTTATAAGTCTTTGATGTGTGAGCATGTGTGTGTTTGAAGTTTGTGTATTTGCACTGTATTTATCTGTGCGTGTATCTACTTGTGTATATAGTGGGTGTGAGAACAAGGTTTACCTATGGTTTTCATACTAATCAGGTGCACGGTGTGAGAGAACTGAGTATACAACACATAATAATATATTATATACTATATAGATAAATATAATATAATCATATGATTTTGTAAAATAAGTCATATTCGGGTTAAATACGTTCAAGAGAGCATTTAATGAAATTATAATTTATTTCATATCGTTTCAAATTCCCAGTAGTCTACAAAAATCGGATTACCTACATGCTAAAAAATATGTTTTAAAATATAATATATCGCCATAACTGAAATTCGTGGAATATCAACTTTATTATTAATATTCGATAAGAATTCCTGCATTTTTCATTTGAGATCCGCAAACAATTGTTAAATGAAAAGGCCATTCTCGGAACCGTTATGGCAGAACTCTATATTTTTTTTTTTTAATTTTTTTTTTCATAAAGTCACATGTTTTGTATGAAATTTATTAGTTCATTTTTGTCTTATATATAAATTACATTTATGAGCAAATAAGAACATTTTTATCATAATAGTTGTATGTCCTTGGAAACAGGGTTCACTGTATAATAAAATTATCTTATTATATTACTTAATACTCTATACGTATTTTAAAATTTTTTTTTGGGGAAATTAAACTAGACCAACAGATAATGTGGGTAATTGAGTTATAAAGTGTAGTCAGATTTTGCGGACATACGGTATCCGTAATGCTACAGTTGGTTAAAATAAAAAAAATAAAAGCAATAAGGTATGGTGTGTAGGTATCTGGTCTCTCCCCCCGTCTACCATTTCCTCGTCAGACGTTTCCCTGTAACCACTTCCGCGTAAAACATTTCCCAGTCCAATACATTTCCCCATCCATATTGTCTTTATATATATATTTTTTTTTATTGCACCACCACGTGAGGGCCCGAAGCCTTCACATTACTTGGCCCCTTATTGTATTTATATTATCTTGTAAGAATTTTGAAATCAGTTAGAAAAAAATTCAATTTATAGATCAAGTAAATATAATAATATATAAAATATAATGAGTTTAAAAAATGTAAAAAAATTCAATCTATTTAGATCACGTAAATGTAATAATATAACAAATATAATGAGTTTCAAAAATATAAAAAAATTCAATGTATATATCACGTTAGTATAATATTAATATTATAATATAATGAATTTAAAAAAAATACAAAAAATTACCATAAAACATTTTAATGTTGTAGTTCTAAATTATGAGCGATTCAAATTAAGTACTCATCAAACGTTGATTTCCAAATTAAAAATATACGTAATGCACATATATTATAGAAATAGTTAATTTAATTAAATATACCAGTAACTTAAATATTTTAGTTCGAAGCAATAAGGAAAGTTTTTATTTTTACCCAACAATTTTGTTTGTGCAGTTATTTTTTTATACTTTTTAAAGTTATAAAAAAGTATTGTTATTCTGATATTTGATAAATTTAAAAATTATTTTTCTAAGAATACCCGATTCAAAAAGAATTGTTTGAATAAGATGAGGACTTCAAAAGTTTAAGAGAAACCAGAACCTATTTGAGTATGCTTTCAAAATATTTTAAGAGATTTGTTATATAAAATTACGTTTTTGCAGTGAAGTACATGAGTGTTTAATTAAATTTGTTTTTCGCAAATGATTATTATCTCTTATAGCAGTTCAACTTTAAATCAAAAATTCTAATTTTTCTAACCAGACTTTTGCAGTCTTTCTACGTCATAAATAGTATCTATTCAAATTAATTGTGTAACTGATGATTTATAAATGTTAATTAGTGGTATAAATTGTGTTTTTCAATTTTGTACAAACATTTTGAAATATAAATGTGAATAGTTTACAATAGCCGTCAGAAAAATAAGCAATAAAAAGGCAAAAATATATTATTATGTATTATTATACATTTAGGTACCTACTATAAATGTATGTTTTTAAAATTTATATTTACGATAAATCGACAAAAATGTTGTTTATTGATTTTACTTTGTTATATACAAAATAAGAAATATGTTTATTTGCTAATATAGACTAATGTAATAAGAGCAATATAATAGCTAATGTAATTAAAATAGTACACAATATATTATATACAGAAAGATCCACCGAGCATTCTCATCCTTTTAATAATTAAATTAAAAACAATTTTTTTTAAGTTCTTGATTTTTTTTTTTTTTTGTATTACTTAGAAGTATCAAGCTTCTGCTTTTCAAATGAGACCCCCTTTTTAACTGTAAATTATTTAATAGATATTATTTTATAGATTTTTCTGAAAATGTTTACATAATATCAGAATCAAAATTTGAGTAAGTAGTTTTTGAGTTATTTAACCTTGTGTAATAAGAATAATTGGCTATTGATATTATTATGATATAATGAGTTTCGGGATATAGGTGCTATGTTGATATGAAATTTTAGGTGATTAATATTAATCTATCGGCATTTATAATTTGTAAAAATGGTCCAAGTATAATAAATAATAGTTAAAATATTACATATGTTATAATATATTTATGTAAAACCACTTTGAAGGCCTATTATCCTTGAATGAAATATATTTTAATAACTGAAAAACAACTCGTTTAAATTTTGAATTAGGTAAAGAAAATTTGTCAAAAAAAATTATCAATTAAATATTTTGCAGTCAAAAAAGAGGGTTCTCATTTAAAAATCAGAAGGTTGTGTCACCATAGGTTGCTCCTAAGAACTTATTTAAAAATTCCAAGAATCGTGATTTTTATAATTTAATTACTAAAGGAAAAAATGGGGGTGAACCGTCAGCGTTTAATTTTATTTAAGTGACAAAAGAATATTATCTGGCATATAAGATATATAGCGTTATACGATTTTTATATTATATAATAAAATATTTATTTTTAAATTCTCCTAATAATATAAAATACAATTGTTATGTGACTCATAACAATTATTTAGAGTATTATAAATATTTACTACTTACTCGTAAAATTGAATCTACATTATCTGCGTATGATACCTATATATTTATTATAATATATTATGTAGTCTAGTCGATGGAAATCAGTTCATTGAACCTAAGAATATATAAATCAAATGTACCTACTATAAAATCACCTTATGCCTGATACTATGAAAGTATATAACTTCTATACCTATATGACGTGATCAGTAAATATGTAAGATCAAAGGACATAGATAAAAAAAACTACGCCTTGTAATACATGGCTATTGAATAAAAAAAAAACTATTTATAAGTATCTATAGGTTATATCTATAGGTATTTATATCTATAGGGTGACTATTCTGAGTACATATCGTATGTACAAAACGCGTCATTTGGTGTTACGATTGAAATGCCAACTGACCTATTCTTAAAGAATCGTATGGACGAATAAATAAAATAAAAGAACTCTGATCATTATAGTTGAATGAAATATATTATATTACATGTTGGCCTTGTATAGTTTTTTTTATAATGTTACCTAATCATTAAAATTAATTGAAAGTCTTTTTTCACTTATAAATTATAGCTCAAGTTATAAAATAATTCCATTTTAAATTTAATTTTTATCATAATATGATAAAAATATGTAATATTATTACAATTTATACATAATACTATAATAAAAACACTCTATGCTAAACAACTGCGTTCGGTAGGTAACTATTATTTTTGAGTTTCCGATCCCATGTAGAAACATTAGATATAAAAATCCATTAGAAGCTTTTCAATTTTAATTAACCAAAATCGAGTTGCTATGGACTGTTTCCATTTCCGTTTTTTTTTTCAAACAAACCTTATTATACTTTACATCCAACTATCGAATAGTTCAAAGAGAATAACATAAAAAAAAATTAATTATTTATATTTTTGTATTTTTATTATAATACTATTTTATATTTGTCTTAAACCAAGAAGTAAAAATATATTATAGTTCAATAACATTAAACCTGTTCACAGATTTACAGTTTTTCTCATGGAAGCTAAGTTACTAAAAAATAAAAATACAAACTTTGTTCAGTTTTCATTACCTATTTAGTCTAAGAATACCATTAATTGATACAATTATCTGACACCATAATATATTGATAAGGGTTACCTGCAACCGTTCTATAAAATATTAATTTTTATCAACAATTATAAAAATATTTCCTAGTCATATCACTAACTTGATTTCTTACTTCTCGAAAAAGTTCGGACAAATATCAACTTAATTCATTAAAGTTTCATAATTAAATACAATTAAAAATTAAAATATTCTTTCAATATAAATCAAAAAAAACATCTATACAATATACATGTATATAAAATATCATGTTTAAATAACTACGACAGCTCGTATACCAACTTATAATCAGATTACCTATACCGAGGTATACATTTTTCAGAGGAGTATATATTTTGGTGAGTCACTTAATATTACGATAATAATATTGTTGTAACCAAAAATAATAAAATTATTTGCATATAGCACTTTACTTTAATCATGCTCACCCCTCTTCTACTATAGAATAGTGAATTTATTATTTAAAACTGTTAAGTATACTTTGGTCTTTAATAACATGGTTTTATATTTGTTTTACATTTTATACCATTTAAGGAGTTTCATGTGGGCTGTGGGTTTCGGCGATACATATTACAGAATTTGAAAAAAAAATAGTTTCTAAGTTATTAAGCTGTATGACGTAATCATATAAAATATAAAATAGATACAATGTAATCTAGTATTTATTGTACTCAGACGGTTTTAACAAATTATTATCAAATTCATCATAGTCCCCTTGTTTTTAAAATTTGTATCATGGACTACAATTATCTTTAGTACAAATTAGGTATTCAATTACTAAGAAACCACCGTCTGGACTTTGTTTAAATGTCTCAACATTTTGAAAAAAAAACAATCTGCCTTATGTTTAGCAAAAAATAGATGCTTTTTGTTTGTAAAAAAAAGTTTATATCGCCAAAGCAGGTCATGATATTTAATTAATTAATAAATAAAATATAATATTTAAATGTAAATATAAAAAATAATTTAAACAAAATAAATAAGTAGTAATTATTTATTATGATATGGACGAAAATCAACAAATATTACTAATTATTATTGCTTGTAAGATTTGTCTGGAGTATGATTTCTTCTCGATAACTAATTAGAACCATCCAAGAAAATAATAATAATACTGTAAAACAGAAATATATTATTCTTTTATTTTATAAATATAATAGTGTAATACTATTTAGTATTTATACTTACGTAAGTACATTAATAACACTATTATTGATACAAGCATATACCCTTGATTATTTCGTGCTATAGGCGTTTCAATACATTTTTTCAGCATTAATTTTACTTCATTGGTTTTGATTTCAGACCGATTTTCATATTTTTCAAGCATCACAAATGGTATTGTTGCGTAATGTAAAATTCTAGTTGTAGCTATAAGTTGTTTTCTTTCTTTTATTTTCTCAATTTTTATCCTTTCGTCATACATTTGGGGTTTTTTATTTTTTTCATATAAGGATTGTTTATTATTTTTTGAAGAATTTTGAAAAACCTTATTACATTCTTCCTGTTTTTCATGCCACGGGTTGCTTAATAGCCATATCACATCTGGACATCTATTCTCAAGACATATAGCCCTATAAAAATAAACTGTATTTTTAGTACTATGGAAAATTCAACGACAGCTAAAACCGTTTTACTTAACTGTGCATCTATGTACGAGTAGATAACCAATTTTAGCCATAATATTATATAAATTGTCCACAAAATAGTTGCTACGGTAATCCCTTTTTGCGATTCCTATAGATTTCAGTGCATTATTACATTTCTATAAACAGTTAAAACATTTAAAGATTTACTTTATATGCACCATAAAAAGATATTAACCAAATCACGATCATATAACCAATAAACAGGAGCATAACAATCCAGGCTACTATAAACAATAGTAATGATATAAATTACTATATTTAATTCATCATCACTACCGGAATATTATTATTTATATTTTATATAGCTAGATAAAATAATTATAAAAATATATATTTTTTATTATTTAAATAAAATAATAATAATATTAATATTTCGTACATGGCGTTTCTGTGTCGAGTGCCAATGCGTTCACTAATATAACACATATAGCCAGCGTCTGAAAACAGTGAATTGAATCATTATTAAAGTACGTAGTTATAATTTCTTGAAAACTTCTTGTTACTCACGATAAATAGTGAACTCAATAAAATTGTGCCAGTTTGAAGTGTTAATATTCCGAATATGTGTTTGAGAAACATATTTTTTTTTAATATATATTTGTTGAGTTGTTGTTTGAATGTGATTGATCGCGTATACGGTGTTATTATATAATACTATGTTGCAAATGAATCATATTCAAAGAAGGATGTACACAAAGTTTAAATAAATATAATATAAATAAAATAAGTTTTATTTTTTTTTAAATTAACCATCAAGTATAATATGTATAACTTAAATATCTGCCACAGAATATTATAAAATAAATCGAAAAAAGTAAATTGTATTGACAAATTAGTCCAATGTGGTTACCATTGAAACATGGTTGTTCTTATTTAATTTTTTCCTGACGGTGAGTGGTGACACAGTATAACTTTACGGTATAAATTCAAAAAAATGCCTTCGCAGCTACAATTCTCTTTGAAATGACCCATTGACACTCATGTTAAGATTAGCCACGTAGTATCGATCAAGCAATTTGACGTTATATTCATATATATAAATAATATAACAATCATACATTGGTAGTAAACACAAAAAATATTAAATATTTTACTAACATAATTATTTTTTTTTTTTTAGTAATCTGTTCCAAAGCTTCAAACATTTTTATTCAAATGTTATTACATCAAAGTAATATTTTATATTCAAAATAAATAACTAAATATATTTAACCTATTACCTAGGTACCTAAAATAAATAATCACAATATTTAAGTTTTCAAATGTTATAAATATTTTGATATGAAAATCGAATAGGTAGTATAGAAATATTATTAATAATAATTATGTCCTTATTATATTTATAAATAAAACTAAGTGCTCTAATACATTTTGCTAAATAATATAGGTATCAAGTATTAACAATACCTACTAAATAATAAAAAAAAAAAGAGCGGGTAAGTGGATGTCACTCTGCTGTATAGTAGGTTATGAGTGGGTCACTGTATATAATGGATGGCATTCAATTTGAACTCAATGATATAATATTATTGTATACGAAAAACGATTCTGAGATGAGACGGTTTGTTAGATATTTTATTTTATATTTATATTGTTATTTCATATTATTAAAACGGTATCCGGTAAGTTGAATTAATATTATAAAATTACAACAAAACAACTAAAATCGTTATTCTTAGTTATTTAATATTTAATTTTGTCCAAATTTGATCATAAAATTGCTACCTATAAAAAAAATCTGTGTTCTTATATTTTTGAGATTTTTTAGTTACAGAATAACCTACTTAACCTTGTTTTAAATTTTCAATCATTAGTTATAAAAGTTGAAAATGTTATCAATTTTTAACTACAAAAATATTTTAAAATTTAAAATTTGATAAATGTTGTCAAAAATCCAACTTTAAATGCTTACAAAAAAAAATTGTGACTATAGATTTTTAATATTTTTCAAGAGTCATTGTAACAATATATTAGGGTCCTTATATTAAATTTTCAAGCTTTTTTACCCAACAAATAAAATTGAATTGAGATTCATTGAAAAAAAACTTAAAAAATAGGAAACTGAGCATGACCGTAAACAGTTCAAAACAATTCAAAATATTCTGAAAATTTTATCGTCTGTAGAAAATGCTAATATAAATAACCAGTGAAAATTTTATGTATCTGCCGTCATTTTTTTTAGAGTTATACCAAAATCCAAAATCAATTTTGTGTAAAAATTCCCGTTTTTCTTAATTTTTCTTTTGTTCTTCCCTACGCATTTGAAAACTATTAAGAATTTTTACTTTTGACTCCCTAAAGTACCAATTAGATTCACTTTTCTATCAGAAAAGATACTGTTGAAGAAGATCGAAGGAGTTTTACTGCTCCATAAGGTGATGACAAACACACAAAAAAAAAATAAAAAAATAAATAAAAAAAAAACAAACATCATTGTAAAATCAATACATTCATCCCTTCGCTCAGAATCTAAAATAAACGTTTAACTGAAGTACGTTTTTTGTAAATATTGAATAACACAAGAAAATACATATATTTAATATGGGTTGTATACCTACACATGTGTATTAGTGCACTCCTTAAGTGTCCCTAAAGACCTAAACAGACCACAGTCATATTTCAATGTAATTTTCTTTTATTGAATAATGTCACTATATGGTGTTTGTTGTATGTTATATTATTTACTTGTTCAAAAGACTTGAGTGTTACCCGTTTGGCTTGACATACCATATAACTAACCACCTATTTTTTTTTTTATCTATCTTATGATATCTCCTTATTTCAAACATAGTTCCGAGTTGTGTACGCTATGTTTTATTAATTTTGAAAATAATTTATTGTGTAAAATAAGGTTAATAGGTATTGATTTTCTCTTTCAGTAGTTGCTAGTATCAGGGAGATACAAAACGTCTAAAACGCCATGTATCAAAGATGTCGTATAGGTACTTAGTAATTTTTAATGTTATGTGACTATCACAAGTTATCGTGCATTGACTTATGAGTTTATGAAGTAATAAGCTTAGACAATCAGACAAAAGTTGGATTGACTACATTTTAATTTGTCAAGATTCAAAAAAATTTAAAGGAAGAAATTATAATAAATTTGAGGTGTTCCAAATTAAGATTAGCCATAGAACACGTTTTAAATTTTTTTTAAGCTCGGCATTGTCCTTTTAATACTTAAGAAGGCGCATGCGTTCTCTATGTCTTACAAACGCATTACATAGCAAATCGTACCCTCTGCAGATAACGTTTAGCTCCGTTAGTTTCAAAATTATAGTGAATTATTGACCTCTTATAAAAATTAAAGGTAAGATTATTAGTGAACGATACATTATGTTTTTTTTTTATAGTTTAATTTCAAAGCAAGTTTTGAGTATTTTAAAATGCACAAATAATTTACAATTTATTTTAAATTTACTCATAGCTTGTTTTTAAATTAAAATATAAAAAAAACGTACTAGATTCACTGGATAATAATCTTTGAAAAACCTTTAAACTTTATAAGAGGTCAATTCACTTTAATTTTTAAACTAACATAGCTAAACGTGATCTGCTGAGCGTACAATTTACTATGTAATGCTATATGAAGTATAGTAAACTAAGTTGTTTTAAGAATAGTATGGAACAGTTCATCTTACCAGTTTACCAGTTACCACCATATTATCTGATATCTGATAGGTACCTGAACAATATCTAAAACAGCAGTTCGTGGTGTCGAGTGATGTGTATCTACGATTCTACAAACAACGAACTAAATTACGTTTTTGTGTAAAAGGGACGTAGTTTATGTGTAAAAGAAACTGAGAAGTAAACTACACGAGACATAACTGGGTCTCTCTCTTGAATATTAAAGACTCCGCCGCAGTGCGTCTTTTCTTGTCGAACCCTCTTATAAAATATTATACTCTTATATAATCGTGATGACGCGCTGATAGTGATGCAATTTCCACGCCTTTTAATTGGGATTTATGATACTAGCACGTATGTCGTATGTGTGTGTGTGTCTTTTCAGTGTGTTTTATGATACGACCATCGAACTTGTGTGTCTATCAGGGGTGAATTTATTTGTGTGATTCTAAACCTACCTCGCACCTATGTGTAGTGATATTGACTATTCTGTATTTTTATGTTATCATACTACTGATATTGTTTAAAATATTATTATTTACATGATTCACAGAAACACGATATCATATTATCTCCTTATAGTTTTATTTAGTTATTCGTTTATTAATACTTATAATATTAAAGTTGTGTATACTTACACCAGCTATAGAGTTTAAAATTTAAATTTGATACTAATGCACAAAAGTCGTTATACAAACTTCAACAATTCATCATGACTCAAACACATGGGATATTTGAACCGTATGATATTTCAAACTTACTAATAAGTAATTACTAATTATTTTCATATTATAGGTACATTAAATATCGTATGATGAACCGATTTCTTAGACCTCAAGAAACAGTTAAAGGTTAAACTCGATTTCCGTTTCAATATAATTACAATATTATGTAGGTGTGTGAAGTTATCTATAGTTAGTCATTCACGTAATATTAATACTAAATACTTTCGTACAACAGGTACCTACTATAAGTGCCTCTCTATTGGTACCATTTAGAACGCCGTGCGTCCATGGCACTTTGTCGTCGATTTGCAGTGTAAATCCGTATCAAGTTACGAGAAAATAAACGAAGGTTGTGTTACGGATGTCAGAAATCAGTTAAACGACTCGGAAATCGGAGATAAAGTACGTATCCAATGAGCAAAGCGTATACTGTAGCTGTATGAAATAAATTGAGTAATCGCCAGATCGATCGATTGACAGAGATAGAGAGGAGAGAGAGAGAGAGAACGAGTTTCCGGTTCGATTGCCAACCCGGAGGTTTATTTTTGTAAGTCTTTTTCCTACTATGTATATGTATTATTGGTAGGTACTGCAGGCGGCAGTAGGTTTCCTACAAAGAATTCGATGATGAATATTTAGACGAGGAAAGCATTTTTCGGTGATATTAAACGCGTGTTGTGAGCAATACGTCATTGAATACCATTATATTATGAACATACCACAACCACAGCAATGACTCGATACAATTTTCGAAAATCTTTATTCAGTTTGTCGGTTGGTGTTTGTGACGTTGGAGTATACGTGTACTACTTATTTTTGTATCATAATATACACACATAATAATATAATATACATAATATAACGCAATAATTTATCACATACGTACTATGCGGTTGAGTGTGTGTGTAGTAGGTACAGTCATGTCTATTCAACTACTGCATTACACTGATATATATATTATGTAACTAAACGTATTTATTATTATATATATATGAGCGGATACAAAGGTGAGATCCGTACAGAAGTGAATTTCAATATAAATAGTAGGTAAACCCTTTTAACGAAATGGTAACCTCCGGTACGGCGTCACTGCTCGACCCATCCAAATACTTATTATACATGCGTTATATATATACATATTATATGTAAGCAGTCATAAATACATACGTACATATATAGATATAAATATATACAAACTCCATATATTATAATAAGTACAACCTATTTCGAAACTATTCTTTCGGTAACAAACTAACAACACAATATAACTTATACCCTGCAATTGAATTTAAAACGTAACTATACGTCTATACTCTGTGCTCACATCATGTTTATTGTAAAGCTAAGTGTGTGGTGTGTGTGTGTGTGTGTGTGTGTTTACGTATATAATAATAATATTATATTGTACTATAATTATAGAGCTACTATAAATTATCACTGCGAATTCCGCTCACCAGACCGTATTTCGATGAGTTTCACGTAAATTCTCACATTTAACTAGCTCTATACCCATTTTGTTACGAGTACCAGTACCTATATCCACCAACCACCAATCCATCTCACACGTGCGTAGTTCTCAGTAATCATCTCAATCATTCAACTTTAATACTATAATATATATAAACTTGTATTTCATACTCGACTAATAAACAGATAAAAACAGTTAACTGCAGCTAGTAATAAAAATATTTTATAATAAAAGGTGTATAATTTGACGTAATTTCAAAAGAAATTATTTCGGAGGGGGGGACCCCAAACCCCCCTATATATACGTGCGTGTCTATATATACAACGTATTCAAACGATTATAATCATAGTAGGTATATTAAAATATTATGAAAGCCTGAAAAGGTCCTGCGATAGGTCTGGATGGTCACGGGGGATGCCTGTTGTTTTTTTCATTCACGGTAGCTATTTCACCATTTAACTTATTTTATTTTCAAACTCCACCCCTCGCTGAGTCTCATTCATCTCTTGGTCACCCTTAGATTTATATACACGCTGACGTCTTATTCAAACATAACATAATATCATATAGCATAGAGATTAGAGGTAATACACGTTTCATTCTTCTTTGATTTCTTTTTTTTTTTTGCGAATCGTAGAATGATAATATTGGCACGGCAGTCGAAACTCTGAGCACAATAGTAATTTTTTTCTTATGAATATCATACGGATCATAGTCCATAGGTATTATTGTATGAAATGTAAATCTTTTCAGTTGTCCTAAGCCCCGACGACTGCGTTCTCTGATTACAATGATACATTTATGTAATATACTACGCGAGTAGCATTATTTTATTATTTCTCGACATGTGAGATCCGCATGAATTCTGTCTTTTGAACTTATAAACGTTTATTCGCATAGTAATATAGGCTAAGCAACATGTATAGATATGTGCTAAAATTGAACGATACGATGACGACATCATACTATATTATGTATACCTATTATATATATATGTATCGGTATTACAACTCGCCTCTCGTATGATCTACACACACTTTCGCGGGCGGATTGAAACGTTATCGTTGCCTGCGAGCCGTAATAATAATATGATTATTGTCATATATTATGTTCGTTGGCTGTTTCTCGTTACGAACGAGTTGTTGAATTCCGCACATTTCTGTAGAGAATACAAGTGTCATCAACACTAAAAATTAATTAACAATCGCACATCCTCTATAGTTTTCTATACCGTGTTCGCACTCAAAACAATTGGAAGCGTGTTCCTACGTGATATAATCGCACTAGCTGCAGCTGTATAGGTACAACTACACGCCTAATATGCAAACAGAGTCAAACTATGGAGATTGTAAAATTACCCACGTACACCTGCCTCACACTGTTGAACTCGTAAACGGTTATGATACCTACTGTAAATATGTAACGTTTATACAGTTTAATTTATATGTGCTCTTGTATGTTGTACCTACATATTATATTAAGTATAAAATATGAATCGGTCAGTCGGCGAGTGGTTTTTTTCCACAATGATTTACATTATGTGTAATGTATATTATCGTTGTTTTCAACGCGTTTTATACTATTATGCAGCACGCAATGAACTACCATGCGGTTAAAATATTGTAAATAACATTATACAGGTGATATTATATAGGTACCTATAGGTGTTCGTATAATTTGTCGTACGATTTTGACATTGTGTAGTGTTGATGAAATAAACATAGCACGAACTCAAACGATATTATAATTATTATACTCGAGTATATGAATTAAAATTGTTAGTCATTAGCGTGTATCTTCTACAATTCGCATTTTTGAGTAACTATGCGTAATAAGTAGGTGGGTAGTATCTCTTTACCGCCAATCATCACGCTATATTATATTTTATTTTAAAACGTAATTGGGAGGTTCCTATATCTACATCTTTAAAATTATATAATAATGCTGGATGTTACATAATATTCTAGACCTACTTTGTTTGTTCATTACTCAAAGCAAAAATAATTATTTATTTAAATATTGAATTTAAATTTTAAATTTAAAACTTCTTATTACCTAATCCACTACTGAAATTTATTTTTGATTTATTATTATTATTATTACTTGAATAAATACAGCTATTATACTTTATATTATATAAAACACTTAAAAAAAAAAGTTTTTTTATTAAAATTATGTTTCATATTTATCCATTTATTACTATTTTTATTCCATGTTATTAAAAAGTACATGATTTGTTTGGGGATAACAATAACACGAGTTAAAAAATCCCATTAACCACAGTTAATTTATTTTTAGGTATCAAGCGTAACAGCACATTTAGTATGTTAAATATATAATATATATACAGGGTGAATCACCATGTATGCTTTTTTTCATTTTGAATTCTGAACGGAGTGATGAATACCCATTGGTTTTACAATGATATGTGGTTTTATTTTTTTGTCTGATGTCGCCCATATGACCAGTAAAAGGTTCAAACTACATGTTTGAGAATGTTTTTTATGAGCAAATTGGAAATAGTTAATTCATTAGAGGGGTCAGAAATACACAGTAATTTTCAAAATTATAGGAAAACCTGTTTGTAGACAAAAATAGACGTTTTCGAGTTTTTTAGATTTTTTTGTTTTTTTTTTCTAAAATGGTGATAAACATTTTTAAACTTGGTCAAAAAGATGAAAATGTATAATAAATGCTTTAATGAAGCCATTATCGTAATTGACAGGAAACATTTAAAAATGTAGTATTTGAAAATTTGGTCTTAATTATATTTAAAAAGTCCAAAAATTAGAATTTTGATAAATTTATTATAAAAGGAAAAATAGAGGTGAATCACCCTATGTATTTTAAATTATTGTAATTCATCAATAAGCTATTTAATACAATAAAGTCAATGAGAAGTTATGATCACATAATGTGAGCACAGAGCAAAATATGTTATATTTTGTAACGCATTATATGTATTGTAAAAAAATAAAGACATTTTTAATTCAAATATTAGTCAATGTGCTTTTGCATAACTATGCTCTTTAATTTGAATTTCAAATGTACTTATTTGGTATTTAGGACTTAATGTGTACAAGTACCAACATTAGTTCAATCCATATTATGAAAATTCAATTGTTTATTGGCAATCTGACACGTTTCTTGTGGAAGAAAGGTGACACAGTTACTCAACAAGAAACAAAGATACGTATAATTATGATAATTAATTGATAATTTAAAAAAGAGCACAGTTATATGGAATAAAACAACGAACATGACTGTTTCATTATAATTTTAAAAATAACATAATAATATACGGTAGGAAAATCGTTTTTTAAAAAAGCCATTGTGGTCGGGTGCAGAACAAGAACTCCATTTTTTGGTGACGCAATGACTGGAGACATGCGATTGTTTCGTTATAATATATATACTCGTCGCGTTTCATTGAAGTTCGCATTAGCGTGAATGCTAAGGAAATACTTGGCGGTGGGTTCAAAAAGAGTTCTGGTCAAATTGTGTATATTCTTTGAATTGAATACCGTAAACATACGGATTATGGTCCTAAATACAAAAACTGAAGGGAGTCCAAGAAAACCAGTAGGTAAAAAGTTAATCTATAATATTATGCTCAATGTATGTCATTTTGATTCGATAATATTTACTTTTCTTTCTCGACCTGAGCAATTGTTAATTTCGTTCCATATCCATATAACTTTTTCTCCACCTACTTGATATTTTTTATGAATAACCCCCCCCCATGAACAAGGAGATAGTTTCCCCGTTGGCTTTTTATAAGCTCTAAATGCATGTTTTTGAATTTTTTTTTAAACTTATCATTAAGTACTTGAAAATCGTATTACTCACTATGAGATATAAAGCACACTCACGCAGACATCTATTTTTTATAGCCGTATACGTATAATTTCTATAATATACAGCTATGCCTACAGATTTTAGGGTTTTACGTTAAAATTTACTGATACGTATATTATATTTATTTTATTTTTATTTTGCGTCAAAATAAACTTGAGTCTAAAAGTGGTGGCATCGAAATTACAAAGTCAAAATGAAGGGACACCTATTATGCTGTACCTATAAGTGTGGGTATCAATTTAAATTGCGAAGTATCACAAATAACGATTAAAGACTATTTTACGCAAAGGTAGGAGTGATGTATTAAATATTTTTCTCTTCTTATAAACTGTTTCACAGAATGTCCAACACCTAAGACTCAACTCACGGCTCCAGCGTCTACACCTTTAGCCTTTAGGTATACTCCGTTTCAAACTGTACCTTCAAAAACTAACGCCCGTTATACATTTTTTCTTTTTAGATCTATTTTGTTACTATCGTTAGTTATAGTTGGGAAAACGTAGTATTACGATTCTTACTATTTATCAGAACTCAACGTCAACTACTCAACTATACAAATATATTAGATACAACCATATTTTACCTATGTAATCATTATAATCTATACATGAAAATAAACCAAAATCAAACATTTGAGAAATAAAAATGATAGCTGGACGGCCTATGACATTAATCGCGTTATGTAATTGATTATATTGCCTTGAATTCAGAAATAATATATGTGTCATTATAATCAATTTTAGTCGAACATTTAAAAATAAAACTGGTCAACAAATAATATTGGTGTTTGGTGAAATTTACGTTTGTTAATTTTTTTACAAAAAAAGACATAGTGGAAAATGTGGAAATCTATTAAAATTTCAGACGACCACCGTGCCAATTTATCTGACGTCGACTGTAGCAACAACTCTAATCCCCTTATAAATAGTCTCAACTCGAGACAAATTCCAGGTAATCTACCATAAGGCAAGAAGACGCCTGCAAAGAAACTGTTGAAGTGACAACTCGCTTCCTAAAATTCAAGCACTTCAGACCAATGCTCCTCTTTGTCTTGAACGACATTTTTGCATTATATCACATTGTGCTTATTTTATATATATATATTATTATTATATTATTTTATATACTACGGTACAGATGGTAAACGTTCTATGTTTTTATTGATATTAAAAAAATAAAAAAATACTACTTTGGTAGATCTGCTCGTGCAGCGTGTGCTCGTTTTTTTATTATGACTGTCCAATTCTGTTTACCTCGAATTTAAATTTCTTGCAAGCTCTGTATTATTTTAATTTTTTTTTATCGTGTGCGATTCCCATTTTTGTCTAAACACGTTTGTCGTCCTCATACAAAACTAATTTACTAATACCTATACGCATACGTATTGAAATGTTCTAATCCGTATTTACAACCCTAAACCCATCGCTCCTGTGATACTAATCGAGTGACATGATGTCAATGCGTAATCTGTTTTAGATCATTTGGTCTATGATTCTGTTTCAAAATACTACATTGTCCTATAGGTATTGTTGTCAGTTGTCACCACACAATACAATGTACATAATAATATCGTATTATACCTAGTTCCTACATTTACGTTTTCACTGAAATAATTCTATCAAACAATTAGTATGCAAATCCATTCATTACCACCAGCTATTGACGAAGTTCTATCAACAAACTTCATTATTATATATAGTTATTGTTAAAATATATATTTTTTTAATGTTATTGTAAATTATATTACTTTAGTGTTTATTAAAAATTAAAATTAAAATTTGGTATTTTATTTTATATACAATTTATTTACTCTACAAAATGAGCTTATGAAAAAAAAAATAATAATAAATAAAAGTATTAAGGATTTCGTAAGATTTATGATACGATAGAAAAAGAAAATTTAAATAAATAAATAATAATAAGAGCTATAATGTAAACAGTATATAGAAATTAATGCACCTATTTTTTTTAATAAAATTATTGATTTTGAGGCAATTTTCTTTTTATATCACATAATGTAACACTATACAGGGTATTGTTAATGTTATTTAAATTAAATTAAAGTTAAATTTTTATTTGTATTTTAAACAATTTATTGCATCATTATCTTAAAAATGATTCGAAGTTGATACTTTTCAGCGTAGAACTGTGCAGCTTGGGGGAATTTTGATGACACTCATAAAAAATTAAAACCATATCCAATTTGTCATTTTGGCAATCCATTTTTGTATATGAATAAGCACAATGGTAGATTTATATAATCAAATAATGTATCTGAAAACAATACCTACATAATTTAATTGGAAATCATTGGATAGGGACTTATGGATAGCTTGGTATAAAAATAAAAATGTAACTTTAACTTAATTTAAATAACCTTAACAAATTCCATGTAATAAAGCGTTCAATCATAAATAATTGTATGATGACAAATTTCAGACATTATTAAATTTTAGAAAATTAAGTAAAAATCTTTTTTGTTCCAACTTTCACTTGCTGCATAAATCAGCCAAATGTTGAGATAGCAGAAAGATTTAGTAAAAGTCGCTTAAAAAAATGGTGTATCCGAATCTAGTGTTAAAAATACCTGTTATTATTTGAATAAATGCAAGTTGTATTTCGTATGTGCAGACTGAAAAGGTTAAGCATTTTAAAATTAATAAGAAATGTGTATTTCAGTATTCCTTATTGGTTATTTCTCTTTAAAAATCCCATTTCAATCCGACGTCATAATGAACAGAAATATTTCGTGTTACCATTTGAGTGAAACACACTACAGTATACTGTCTTGTTCTGGCATTTTTTAGCTGATAATGAGACTCCTCAAACAAAATTGAAAATTTTGAAGGACCTCATTTAAAATAATATAATTATGTAAATTAACTTCCGGAGTTATGTCAATGGACGATATTCCACACTTTCCTGTATCCCAATCTTAATTAGGTAATTAACTTTTTTTATGCATCGCATTTACTTTAATGTCATATTTGATGTATGCATGAATCGTATATTTCTCTAAATACTAAATAAAGAAAAGTTTATGAAAGGGATTACAGAATTATTAATTTGTGAATAAGTCCATAATTATTATTACCAATTAAAGATTTGATTTCCGTACTTATTTAATTTAATAAGCTATTTTTAATTATACAAACATAAAAGTATCGTGCCCAAAATACAGCACATCATTCTAAAGCTATATAATATTCAATTTAACACTAATAAAAATAGAGAAAAAAACAAAATTAAGTTTTAAAATTATTATTTAATTAGGTAAAAATATTGAAAGAGGGTTTGGAGTTAGCATGGGACTACCTGAACTAATAGTTCATTCGCTATGAATGGCGGAATATCTAAGTACATAAGAGATAAGAACATCGTGATTTACAGGGAGGAGGGAACTTTGAATGATTTTGATGAAAGAATTAGAAATGGTAGGGGAATCAATATTACCTTTAGGGCTTGATTTAACCTTTAATACAACAATTATTAGGCAGGCATCTGGCCTCCTGTCAGCGAACGAGTCAAAGTCGAGCCTTTTAATAACGGGTGTGTAATCATGGGGTAGACGATCAGTCTTTAGAGAGTTCCTAACTGGCGTAGTTTAAAAATGTCAGCTGAACACGCTCAAGTAAAAAATAGTGTGTTACTTCATAAGGAGCCCAAATAAAAATAACAGAGCCCTATTCGAGTGTTTTTTCTGACAAAAGATAATAATTCAAACTCGCTGCAGAAACACGCTTAATGAACCCGAGCGTCTTGAAATCTTTGTGTCAAATTTTGTCGATGTGTTATGTATAATTCTAAACAGTAAACATAAATAAGTCATCAATTTATCAAGAAAAGATATAATTTTTCCATTAATATTATATTCATAGCAGATAGGACTCTTATGATGGGTGAAATTCATGTAGAGTTATATTATTTAGAAATAGGTATTGACTATTGAAAGACATACTGATACTGCTGACATAGGTATCAAGTTTGTTGGCCCGTGACACAAGGCACTTTAAATTGTTTTGTAATTTATGACAATCATTTAATGAATTTACACGAGAAAATAATTTCACGTCGTCAGCGAAAATCAGAAGACAAACAAGTTGTACCTAATACACGATTAACATTTTTTAACAAAAATAGAAAACAGCAATGGAGGAAGGCTGAGGAACTTTGAAGAACACCGGATGTATACTATATTATAGATACATATTATATATACTTATTATTTTTAAAATTGTATGATTTTAGTTTTAAACACAGTCTGTTATATTTTTTATGCTGACACTTTTATATTATAATCATCGTGTTTTTTGCTGAACATTCAACTGATGTGAGTACGCATGTCAGTTTTGAAATTAACTTATTATAATTTTGCATATTTTAAAATTATAGGTTGAAGTTGAAGTAATTTATTACAATAACTAAACAATCGCAACAAACCCTAAGATAATAATGTAAAATATTAATTTACAAATCAATTATAAGTTTTTATTTAGGAGTTTTCAATTATTATAATATTCATATTTACATGACGATGATGTGCATGTTGAAAAGTGTATACATTTTTATTACACCATATAGGTATTAGGTTTTGATCGTTTGATTTATGATACAATGATATTGATGTGGTTGTTTGGGCTATAAAATAAAACGAATATTGATATATTTTAAAAACATTTGATACTTTATGTACAAACATGGTTCTTTCTACTTATCTTCTATCGTTATATACATAATACACATAAACTGTATAAACTTATATTATATTTACAAAGGGTTAAACATGAGTTTTGAATAATGTTTGGTTTTGATGAAGCCATGAACGGAACATTTTTTTGCTGACTTGTTGTCTGATATCATATTATTTTTACCAATAATAATATATTGATGGAATAAAACACATTTTTGACTGCAAGTGTCAGATTTTGGTTTTATTATTTTCTAATTTATTT
This sequence comes from Nasonovia ribisnigri, assembly GCA_027563435.1. Lineage (NCBI taxonomy): Eukaryota > Metazoa > Arthropoda > Insecta > Hemiptera > Aphididae > Nasonovia > Nasonovia ribisnigri. The sequence continues at coordinate 181,790 of JANEHU010005187.1, read as the reverse complement.
ATATTTTTTTAAATATGATTTAGCATCGAAACAGCTGGTAGGAATTAAAATTATATTTTGCCTGCATAACAAATTAAGTACCAGTACAAAATTTAAGTTTACTCTTAAAACGAAAAAATAAATAAGATGGCCGTAAACGACGCAAATAAGTTGATTAAACGCGTAAAACGTTCCAAATGCTAGATAAAACTGTAGAATTGGATTCAACGGATTCAAAATTTGAAAACAAATTACAAATCCTTTACAACTTTACTAAAGCATACCTAACAGGAGACATTTTCAATGTTACAAAAATCAAGGATGTAGGTAGGTACTTTAATAAATAAAATACAAAAATTGTTGTTATCAATATTTTTTTGAAGAAATCGAATAAAAAACATTTTTAGGTCATTCTTTAGCTGAAACAATGACTAATTTAAATCCGTTTTAAAAATTTAAGTCCGACCATCCCAAGTCTCAAAATTTCGTATAGCTACCTATATATGGTATTAAATTGACTTATATTCTAATCGATTTCAATGTCGGTATGTCTGTACCGATTACCAACACGTACGTGTCATAGTGTCTGACAGAAGAATAACAATTATTAAGTTGTCGCGAACGATTACAATGTTGGTGCTCAAGTATAATTATAATAATATGGCACGCCACACAATATGTGATTCAACTAGTTCTCGGCTGCAGAACGACTAGTACGTGTTAAACAATAAACAATAAACTTCCCTTGATATAACATAATAATTATTATCGTTGTACTAGAAAACGGTTTCGAAGATGACAGTCATCGGAGCCACGCACAAAAACATATAATATACCTAATAACAAAAAAAAAATTTAACATCAGCCAGTTGGACGATTTTGGAGTACGACATAAAACGTTTATTATCCTCATTAGATACCGAACACGTCCGAGGGATTACTAGCATAGTATTAATTTCATACATTTAACGACGTGGAGCCATCGGTAATGGATGTAGGTACCTACCTAACAAATTTCTAGATAATAATACTATGCAACGCGATAATACCGCTCTGCATTTATGCATTTAATATTGTTTATAATAATACGTATAGTAATATACTGTAATGGCACCAAAATGATAAAATACTAAATAAACTATGACTATAGCTATTTTAGTGACGTCCAGCGGGACGTATAATGTATTTATCGTCGGGATGTATCTTTATAGGTGGGTATACTAATGCATATTGTATAATAATATGTATGAGTAGAAACCACCCGAACGTTTTTGTCGTATAATCGTATACAAATTAGGGAGACAGGACTAATTGGATCCGCGGGACAAGAATAATAATCAAAAGTATAACTAATGGAATTTCCTCATTGCCGTTTAATCATCAAAACGAACATTGGGTATTGGAGATGCCAAACCTATATATTATATACCATATATATGTGTGTGTGTGTGTGTGAGCGCACGTTTATATACTTTTTTATTTCGAAGATTCTATAACATTCTGTACACGTGTGATACAATAAGTATAAGTGATTACTGATTACATTTACTCGTTTATTTTCTGAATAGCAATATAGCACCGGCGCGGTGAAGATGTGAGGCTCGCAGGTATGAGTTTAAGAGGACGTCACACCCGCATATTATGTTTTCTCCGTCTTACAAATCAACTCCCTGTGTATAACATAGTTACAAAAAATTGTTTTACGCTGGTTAACTTTACTCCCTCTGTATTCAGGGCCGGTGCAAGGTATAGACGAGCTAAGCACCTGCCTAGAGCGACACTTTAGTAAAGAGGTGGCATTTCAAAAAAAGTGATAATGTTATATTTTAGGGGCGGCAAAATTGTATTTTGCTTAGTGCACTATTTTCGCTTGAGCCGGCACTGTCTGTATTTATAGAAGAATTACCAAAATTCCAAAATGCATAGAGAAGGACTTTATCTGTGTCGCGACATGTCGTAGTGATTTTATTTAATTTTTTTTTTTTGATAGTACTAACCAATAATTTTTAATAACTGAATGAAAAAAACAAAAAAATCTAACGTTCTCAAACTGATGTTATCCAAATAATAAAAACACTACGACACAAATAAAGTTCTTTTCTATGCGTTATAGTATTTTCGTAATTCTAATATAAATACAGAGGGAGTAAAGTTATCCAACAAAAAAAAGTTTTTGGTATGTTGTAGATACATTTGTAAAATGGTGACTCCACACGCGGGTGTAACTTCCTGCTCTTGACAGTTTTTTCTTTTTATTAATAGACAATAGACATTAAATTAACTAACAAACTGAATTTTACATTATTAATATCTTTAAAAACTATTTATTCATATTATTTTATTATTTAACCACAAAATAAACAAAAATTAAATTTAAAATAATAACATAAATTTTTTTCTCAAATCAAATAAAAAAATATTGTGTTCGATTTAATTTTAATTGGATTTTAATAAAATGTAAAAAATAATTTTGTATTGTCATTATATCTTCATGATTTTAAATAATATCATAGATTTTAGTCAATTCTGAGAGATCATGTTAAATGTTTATGTTAGGTTAGGTTAATGATGAGTGCTCAATATTATGGAATCCCTAATATGTTAACTTTTTTTTTGATTACCTACTGAAACGTCCATTAGGTTAGGTCAGGTTAAGTTAGGTTTTTTATATTTTTTTATATTTTTTTGGTTACAGAATAACCTACTTACTTGGAACCATGTTTTAAATTTTATATTTGATAAATGTTGTCAAAAATCAAACTTTAAATGCATATAAAAAAATTGTGCCCATGCAACTATATTTCAGGAGCATTGTATTCATTTTTCACGCTTTTTAACCCAACAAATAAAATTGTAACATTAAAAGAAAAAAACTAGAACAATTACAAATTGAAAATGTTCGTGAGCGGCTCGAAAAAAGTCAAAATATTTTGAGAATTTTATCGCATTTAGAAAACGCAATATAAACATTTATAGAATATTTTATGTATCTATGGTCATTTTTTTTAGAGTTACACCAATAACTAAAATTTATTTTGTCAAAAACTGATTTTACGTAAAAATTCCCGTTTTTCCCTGCGCTTTTGAAAACTATTGGGAATTTCGACATCTCACATGCACCAACTAGATTCACTTAACCATCGAACAAGATACTGTTGAAGAAAATTGAAGCAGTTTTACTACCCCAAACGATGATGACAGACACACAAGTGAATCACACATCATTGTAAAATCAATACACATAATTTTGATTTTTGGTTATATATCTACATACGAATTAATCACGATAATATTATGAAATGTATGAAGACAAAAAAGATGTTGAAACGATAATTTAATTGTAAAAAAAAAAACAAATAGCTAATCAATAACCTAGTTAGTTATAATACCATGATATAAATACTGGTATTATTATTCAATGTGCAAATGTATAAAGATATGGTACCTACCTATATACTTATCAGATATTATGATTCTACGAACGACTAAGGAAAACTATATGTAAAATGACTTATATACTGTATGACAATATAAAGAAAAAACAATGATATAAATTAAGTTTGATACAATGAAGTATGCTCAATACGGTGAGAAAACTATAAAGCTGTTTTAAGATTAAATATATTCTGTGTTTAAACGTTATTGTATTTCAATTTATTAGATTTAGTAGACAACAATAACGATGGTAAAGATTATAGCAATGCCAAGCTGAACAGTAATAATTAAATAAATCACAAATAACTATGATCAATCGTTATTTTTATTTTTTAACCATAGTATTTTTTAAGCCAGTTTAATTGGTAACTGTTTGTACTAAGTATGAAAAAGATTAAATTATTCCTGCAATGTGTAGAAAGGTTAATAGGTACCTTCTGGACAAAAAACAAACGACTGATTGAACGAACGCATCAAATACCCCTTCTTGACGAACGCAAGTTAATATTATACGTGGTCTATGAAGTTAGTGGCAACATGGAAAGCACAAGTCCCCACTAAACCACACACACACACTCACACACAAAAGTTGTTTTGAATATACAATAATATTAAAGGTGGTGTTGGCGCGATGAAAATTGATCATAAGTATAGTCGGCCTTGCGGGAAGTAGGCATTTTACATTACCTAATCGTTTAGGCCTTAAGGTGAGGTAATAGTTATTACCGCACAATTCGTTTTGACCGATCGACTTGAGTCCACTGTAAATAACTCGTTTATAATACCATAATATAAACCGATAGTTTATACGTGTTTAAGCCATATTTATTTTTAAAGTTATCGGAATCAGATACACGTAATGGAGGTTGGAATTATTATGGAGCCTAGAATAAACTAATGTTTATTACACAGCTGGTTGTGATGAACAATATTGTAATATCTTATAGAGTGTACCTAATACCTATGCATACTTAATCAAACCACGCGTGTCATTTACATTATTGTTACCTATTTGTTATTGTTACGTTCCTAATCATTGTTATCAAAAGTAATATCGTTCTCTGTCGAATCAGTTTTCTCTCGATGTCAATAACTTAAATGGTCCCAATCATGTCTCATTTGAATAATACAATGATACCGAGTTCATATACCCCATGCCGACGAAGCTGCATGACTTGGAAATGCATTAATGATAAACCACCGGTTATTGCATCGTCTATAATACTTGGTAATAACTAATCCGTGGTATAATATATAGTTATATAAATGTTAAAAATCAAGGTTTTTCATCAAACAATTTTTTTTTCAGTCGATGAAACATTTTTTACTTACCAACTGCTACATTATACATTTATATATTATAGAAAACATTTCTTAACAATTATTTAATTTTGCAATTTATATTTTTGGTGTACGCTTGAAAATCTTTTACCATAAATATATTTAAAACATTATTTATTGTCATTAATCATTTACTCATGTGTTTTAACTTTTAAGTGCACTGTACTATGTATAGGTAGGTAACAAAAATAAGGCGCATTTCGTCCATTTATAAGGCTCCTTAATGTCTCACATTTCGAAAAATAGTTGTTCTTCTTTTAAAAATTATGGGTACTTTAATATCATACATTTATATTTTATACTACAAGAAATAAAATAAAAATACACCAAGAAGCGGAAATGAAATTATAACAAGCACAATATCATCATAAATTATGAACAGTGTACAAAATATATAAATAGGTATAGCAATACCATTGTAAAACAGAAGAATATTTAATCCCTCTTTAACTTCTAGTGTTAGCTTAAGTTGTATGTTTCAAAGTTTATTGACATCCACATTGTCCGAACTGAAAAACAAATGGGAATGTTGTCCGGTTCTATATTAACATTATTATTTTTTTTTTAGTACGCTTTGATAAGTTATTTATTTAATTAATATGCAGCACTAGTTGACGATGATTTACATGAAACCTCATAAAACAAATACACATACAAATACATATTAAAATAATTTCTAAATGTGGCTCCCTGATATTTTTTATATGATTTCCCAGATAGATTTTGTATAATGTATTAAAATTGACCTATTGGGTATGAATAATATCAAGTAGAATTTGGTTTCAATTTAATAAACGGTGAATTATTTATATATTTTATACTTTTAAAATGAAAATGTGAAATGTTCGTTCATATTATAGTTACAAAATATAAAAAGGGCGGGTAAGTGTATGTCGCTCTGCTGTACAGTAGGTTACAAGTGAGTCACTGTAATGGATTGTGTTAGATTTTAATCCAATGATATAATATCATTGAATAAGAAAAACGATTCTGAGCGAAGACGGTCAGTCAGTCTATAATATCTTACTAAGTCTAAATGTATTTGATGATATTATTGTGAATAAAGTAATTAATTTTAGTATTATAGGCATTAGTATTTACTATAGTTGGTTAAATTCATTTTTCTCAAAAAAATTATATTTTAAAATGCCATTGCGTGTATATAAAATATAACAATATATTCTAAAAGTTTCATATACCAACAAATAATATTTTTAAATTATATCAAAATAACTAAAATCATTATTCTTGGTTTAAATATGAAATTTTGTCTAAATTTGAAATTAAAATGTCTGTAAAAAATAAATGTGTTGATATATTTTTTAGATTTTTTGGTTACAGTATGATTTATTTATGAGAATTTTTGTTTTAAATTTTCAACACTTAGTTATAAAAACTGAACATTTTATAATTTTTTAATTACAATGATTTATAATTTTCGAGATTTTGACAAATTTTGTCAAAATTCGAACTTTAAATGCTTATAAAAAAAAATCGTGCCTATGTATTTTTAAAATTTTTCAACTGATATTGTAACAATATATAAAAAGCTTGTATTAAATTTTCAGACTTTTTGGCCCACCAAATAAAATTTTATTGACAATTATAAAAAAAAAAACTAAAAAAATTGAAAACTAAAAATGTCTGTAAACAGCTCAAAACAAATCAAAATATTTTCAAAATTGAATGGTGTATAGAAAATGAGAATATAAACATTCAGTGAAATTTTCATGCATCTACAGTTATTGTTTTTGAATTGCAACAAAATAAGAAAATCGCTACATGAGAAATCGAGTGAATATCTAATCTTGTACAAATTTGAACTTAAAATGCTCATAAAAATTTATTATGACTTGCTTTTAAACTTTTTTTATTGATAAAATTAGGCAAACTTATGAGGAATCTTGTATTACATTTTCAAATCTTAGATTTAAAAAGAAAAATTTTTATGAATTTCTAACTCAAAATAAATTGCACATTTTCGTCATTTTTACGTATTTTGTCAAAATTTGAACTTTGATTACCTATAAATAAAAATTGTGACTACGGATTTTTAATATTTTTCATCTGCCTTTGAAACTATATATTAGAAGTCTACTATTAAATTTTCAAGATTTTTTACCCAACAAATAAAATTTTATTGACATTTATAGAAAAAAATTGGAAACTGAAAATGTCCGACACAGCTCAAAATAAGTCAGAATATTTTGAAAATGCTAGGGTGTGTAGAAAATGCATATATAAACATTCGGTCAAAATTTCATGTCTCTACGGTCATTTCTTTTAGAGTTATACCAAAAACCAAAATCGATTTTGTCGAAAATTGGTTTTCCGTAAAAATTCCCGTTTTTCCCAAAATTTTTCATTTGTTTTTCCAGGCGCTCATGAAAACTACTGGGAAATTTTAACTTTTGACCCCCCAAAGTACCAACTAGATTCACTTTCCTATCAGAAAAGGTACTATTGAAGAAAATCGAAGCATTTTTTCTGTCCTAAAACGTGATGACAGACACAAAAATAAAAAAAAAAATAAAAAAAAAAACACACATCATTGTAAAACCAATACATTCATCGCTCCGCTCAGAATCTAAAATAATGAATTTTGTTACGGAGCCGTTGAATGATATCATAATGTTTAGTTACAACTTTGCTAGTATATTTTGTGTATTCTTTCTTATTTGTTTTTGATTTAATCGTTGGCAAAATATTTATCATCCACGATACCAGCAACAACTTTACGGACAAATCGCACAAGTCACAAATATTTGTTCAATAGTATGGTTTTTGTGTTGTTTATTTTGTTTGATAAACGGTAGCAACATGCTCGTGTACATATTATTATATCCTTATTTTTCTCGGGCTTGTGATGGGCATATTCGTATCCGAGTACACGTTTTATTTTTTAATTAAATTCCATGCTATTCACATGAAAGTGAACTATTTATTTTACACAGCATGCAGTGGAGTACGACTAACGTCGTTTAGTAACAAAAAAGTTGGTTTTCGATGGTAAATATATATATATATATATATATAGGTATGAAGGTATGGGTTTTCGCTGTGAAAAATCGAACGTGCGTGTTCGAGCAAAGACGTGAAAAAAATTCGAATGACATTTTTGTGTAACAATAATATATAATATACACTTCTAAGGTTCTATAGTCTATACCATGCGTAGTATGAATTTTATTTTTACATCACATGATTATGTTATAATATTAAACAGACGGTGGGTTTTAGAAATGCAACGAAATAATAATATTATTATAGATACCACGATTCATTTTTAAAGTTATCTGTCCATATTATTAATATCATTATTTCATAATATGGCAATATTATTGATGTACTTATATCTATATTATTTTAAGTTTCAAACCCATCAGATTTCTATTTTATTATTTTATACTCTGAGCCTTGCGTTCAGAATATTTCATTTTCGTACTTATATCTATGAATATCACATTGTTTTTTTTTACACAAATCATTATGTAGAAAGAGCCATGTATTATTTACTTGTACGTTGTCATAATTAATAGCATGGTAAGTCATATGAAACCTCAAAACCATCTCTTGAAAATTATGAAAAATCCGCCATTATCAAAAAATTAAAAATTAACTTATAATGTGACAAACTATACGAGCTTCATGTGTAATTTTTGTTATAATAAAAAATGTACGAAAACAGTTAATTAAACCTCTGCAGTTGCTATCGTTTATTTTTTCGTATCACTGTATAGTTGTATTTGTGGAATTTAATTAGCCAAATAACGTTACGTAATGCAATTACGAGCACCCTACCAACATTGGTCGTAATCGTGGCCGACGTTTGTTTTATATTCCTTCTTCTTGTTTTTTTTTGCCTGTATTCAAACGCATGTATAACGATTAATGCCAACACGCCTTTTTTGTTGTGTATGTTTTTGTCTTTTTTTTATTCTTCTTTCTTTGTTATTCACCAACAAAACCATGGAGTAGTCACTCACACAACTCTTTCCCGCGGGGTGATCGCTACCGGGCAAGACTACCTAGTCTAGACTATAATAATATAGGTAATAGCTATTATAAGTAAAACTAACAAGGTAACCATACTCATTATATATTCTGCCAATATGGCATTGTATAATTATTGGGCCGGTATTACTATTTTTTATTACCATTATTATATTGTTATTCCCAAAATCACATTGTAATTATTATTATCTGTGTCAATTCTCACGCCGCAACGAGACTATTTTTCGGGACGAAGATGAGCGTATTGAGCGCCAAACCTAACCAGCTATAATGTTATTATTGTAATCGACGTTTATATATAGTTGCGTCATCACTCATCAGCCTGCTATGATTAAGCCTAACCGGGCTGATTCAGCTGAGTGATGAGAATTATAAAACATGATAATATAACGGAATATCATTGTTTTTATTTATAACTCTATAAATCACGTATTATAGTATTATATTCCTATAGTATTTCTCATCCTCCTCTTAAAAACTTCTAAGACCAAATAACTAAAAAAAAAGGTACATACAAAATTCATAGTGCTCCGTTGCTATAACGACTAGGCCTAGTGTGGCGACCTTGCCTACAACTGGGCAATCGGCCGGTAGACGTACATTCGTGTATAGAGCGAAGGTAGGTAACATTTCTTCTAAAATAATCTTTGTTTCTATCGCATTTTATTTTATTTTAGTAAGTTGTGTATAGGTAATATTCATGAAATCGATCATACTAAATATATTTTTAAGTTACGTTGAGCATAATTTACAAATGCCAACTTTTGAAACGAAATGTTATGCTTCTACAGAATTGTTACCATACAACAGCCTTCACTTCCTACGCCACTGTGAAGGATACCAATTTTTATTGCGTGAACTGTGTCCAAAATTGTTTTCTAAAATAAGTTATTCAATTTTCGATTTGCAAACTTTTACGAGCGGGAGAGAAGCCGTTTCCGTGCTAAAATCATTATTATTGCAATTTACTTGTGGTATACAGACATACAGTATACATATAATAACTAATATATAGTTAAACTATATACGCGTCGTAATAATAATACGTACACTTGCTTGTCTGCTCATCACCAGTTGAGGTCAGCTCACAGTTTTGACTATGTTCAATTTGATTTATAGACATATGATATTTTTATTTCTATAGTTAAATAAAAATAACAAACCGAACTAACCATAAAATGAGTACATCATATTGCGCAACAGAGTAATACGCTATACTCAATTGAAGTTCGTTAAAACCTTGTATGAACAGTAATTTGTTTTCAAAATACTTTTTTTTACATAGCCATGTTACATTATAACCTTTACTGTATAATAATAATATAGTCTTCATACCTATATTGATCTTCTTGCTTAATTCATAAGTATATAATGTGTAAAAGTAACAATAATTTAACTGTACCTATATTAAAAGTAACATTATTACTGCTCAGTGTAGGTACACGATTCGTTAACAATATTATAATTACCGACCAAAAACTAAATACACAGCTGTTAGAGGATTTCACAATTTAAATAAATAAACAGTTTTAGTATAGTATTATAATATTACAAGATTATATTGTAATAATATAATCATACGAGTATTATTTCATTATTATTAATTAAACAGAAAAAATCAGTATTCGGTCTATACCTACCTGGAGAATTATTTAGGTATCTGATATATTGGTACTATTTTTTTTTAGTTTGGATGACGCCGCAATATTTTATTGGAGTATTAAATATTATACATTTCTATAAATCCTTATAAAAACTAAGAACAAATTCATTAAGGATTGCTGAGGAGCTTAAAAAAATACCTTACTTAATCGATGTATAGTTTATAAGGTTATACCTTTTTTTCATTAGACAAATACACGAATTGTTATGATAGCTATCATTTTTGTCAGACTGCCATACAGTACTTACTACAGTCCACAACTAGTGAATACAAAATTATACCGATATGTTTATGTAGGTATATACCGATTCGACAAGCGACCAATCTCCTTTACGTCTACGCCGATCTCAATGACAGTAGGTATTATATAGATAATAGAGATCTCCGCTACAAAATAATACAACTAGTCTGGCTTAGACCATCAAACATTCGAAACTGTCAAACGATTCTGACGTTGAAACTCTCGAAAAACTATTCTCTCGAAGAACGTCAACATTACTCACAGCGATCTTGTATTTATATTAATGCACTTCGAGCATTGGAAAATTGTCGGGAAAGACTTCCTCCGACGACTGGCTGATAGAAAGTCCATCTTTTTGTTTTTATCCTTGAACGTAAATAATGGTACAGAACAAGTTATATATACAGATCATAAACCAAAATCGAACAAAAACTAATTTACTAATAAACAATGGCGATTAACGTATCGACCCACGCACACACACATTGTACAAAGTTTACATTTAATCTATATGTACAATAATATAAGCGTAGAATTTAAATAGGACATCTTCTTTACAAGACTGACGACTTAGAGATGAGATGTGGAGATATAGGTATTGAAATCCGAAATAAGTGTGATGTACCTAATTTAATAACTATTTTTAACAGTCTGGACAGTATAGAGTCTATGTAGAATAGGTATACTGTCTATACTATATACACTATTTTATTTTATCAACTCTACAGTATAACTATAATAACTAATAAGTAATTAGTAATTACTGATCACTGATAATAATACATTTTTGTGGTACATGATTATTTTTTACGTCTAAAATTAAACGACCTTGTGTTTTTTATACTCGGCTTCCAGTACCATAATTAAGCCAAATATTTCCTTTAACTCATTAATTAAATATAATATTATTCGTTTGAAATATTTGATTGTGCGTAGTGGTTTAGTCATTTTTTTCGAAATAAATGTTTAAACTTGAAAGTAATATTTTTGAATTTTTACAATATGATAAATCAATCCTTTACGACCAAAATTTACATTAAGTAGATTAATGATTGATGCAAACAATTAAACATTAAAATATGACCGATGTCAGAAAATACGACTATTATATTATGTTTTTAAAACATTTAGCTATAGGATTTTTTTCGCTTATAGAGTTTCTGAGTTTATATTATAAACAAATTGTATTAATATTACAGACATCTGTATAGTTTATTTTTTACTTTAAAATCAATTTTATTTATTATTTATTTACAATTGCTTGATCTATTTAAAATGACAACACATTTTTAATCTAGTATAGATTCTGGTATAGATATAATACCTATTTACTCTATTCAGCAATTATTTTTAAAATGATAACCTATAAATATTATTTTACAATACATACTCTGTTGAGAATGTTTGTATTTTAAGGTTTTGTTGAGAGGATTCCGATAAAAGTTTCAATTCAAATCAATTGTGATAAATCAGTTTACAGATCCGAATACGATTTATTATTAGACGGCTTAGCTTTTCGGAATTTCGTGTAAGCGGTAACGTCTTGTTTAAAAATAATTAATAATACTAAACATGATGCTGAGTGATTAACCATTTAGTCAATGAAAGAAATTAAGAGTGAGAGAGTTTCAAATTTTATTTTTGGTCGTTTTCTTAAGTTAAAATTGATGTTTTTCGTATTTTTGAAATTAAATTAATATAAAACCACTGTCGTAATAATAGCTACGATTGGCATTAATGCTGCCGAGCTGTACAGCTTTTTTAGATTAGTTGTTTGATTTGTTTAGCACAATAACATTTCTTTTGTTATCATTCGTTAATTTGTGAGAGGTGGTAAGGACGTCCATTGTGTGCAACGTGGCTTATATTATTATAATGTAATTAACGAAACGTACTACGCGATGACCGTCAGCCAGCCAAACGACATAGGTAGTATAGGTACTGTCCCGCTTACTAGTAACCACGTCATTGTTACATGTTGATTAACAACAACACTGCAGTGTAGTGTATACTGCATAGTGTATATATATATATAAGTATAATAAACGGATTATAACTGTAAGTTAACATAATATTATACCTACAGTGCGTATTTTGATTAGTTCTTGGAGGACAGTTGCCTGTTTTTCATTCTTTAGTCGTTACCTATATTTTTATTTGAAATATCACAAGTTGTGATATAAGATAAGATATTATAATATAGGACTCGGCTTCGACGAAATCCCTATGGAAATGTTCATCCAGAAATTGTGAAGTGTAGTAATAAAGTGTGCAGTAATAAAATATAATACAGATTTTAAATTTAAAATATAAATCGTTAATGAGAAATAAACAACGAACAGCCAGCAATGTTATTAAAATTAGTATGTTATAGCCGAAAGTAATAGTTTAATATTGGAGTATTAGTATAATACACGTAATAGCTTTAAAATTAAAATTAAATCGTTTTAATATGTATTTTGTACCTACCATGTATGAATCTAACCGACGCATATTTACAATTTAAAGCCATATTATTTTATTCATGTATCATTTGAAGATATAATGTTCTACACTCTATAAAACAAAAAAAGGTCTTTAAAAGATTATTTCCTTTGTCAAAAAATTACAAAACAAGCCAATTTATATGAAGTATATATTATACAAATACATAAATAGCACGCACCAGTATCGGATTAACATATAGGTCAAGTAGACACCTATACCCGGGACTTATGATTCCATAGGATTGCCACTCAATTAAATACGAGTACATCCCAAATAATAAATACATTTTTTGTTTGTCGAATGTGCTTTTCACTGCTATTAATGACTGATTAAAATCATTAATAGCATTACAATTTCAATAAAAAATAAACCTATTATCAGTTTCTTAATAAAACAATATAGTTAAATATATCATACCTATAATAAATAATATATTTAATTATTTTAAGAGGACGTTGCGAGAGTGAATTGGCCTATTATCAAACTTTTAGGTAACAGTATTTTATGTGTTCTCTCGTTGGTTTTTTACAATATTTAATTTTTACGTGAGTTATGAGCATTTTATAAATATTAATACTTTAAATACCCATATATCTCACTTAAAAATTGAAATATCGTAAAAGTACATCGAGAGATCACAGATAATGTTATTATTTCAAAGTTTGATAATAGGTCAATTCACTCTAATATCAAAACTGACAGCACCCTATTGAAACTAGCGAACGGAAATTTGGTGTGTCGTACGTGTATAAGACGGAGACAACACATGCGGGTGCGACGTTCTCTTTAGGTCCGATTTTTTTAAATTTATGATTTATACTAAACAAGAAACATAATGTACCCATAAATTGATTGTTATCACTTATTTTTTAATCGCAAAATAAGAATCAATGAACTATTCGGTTTTTTAAATGTTAACTTTATGAAACCTTACTTAACTATAAAAAAAGTTTTAATGGTGTATTTAAAAAAATAGTTTATAAAATGTATAATCTTGATGATATACTTTGTTTACAGCTTAATAAATTATTCAGATGGAAAAATGTTGATAAAAATAAATACATTGAATATCAACTCATTTTGGAATAAAATCTCCATTGTATTAGTCGGTAGTCAGGTACAGTTATGTAATTTTAAACATAACTGTATGTAATATCATATCAAATATCAATACTGTATAAACGATTTGAAAAAAAATGTCTAGTTCAATCAATATATTGTGAATAATATTACAGGATTCGTAGAAATTATACACATTACTGCAACTGTGAAATAAACACATAACGATTGATAAAAATAGAGTGGATAATTTAATATAGTAAACAAAAGTATAGGGCTAGTAAGCACCTGAAAGGCAATTCGATTAAAAATGTAAAAGGTTAAAATCTTTTCTTTTTAACCTTAAATTCCTTTTAAGTCATCTTAAATTTAATGCCACTGTCTAATATAGTAAGTTAAAGTTGAGGTATAAATATCATAAAAATATAGGGCCAATAATAAGTTACTTCAATACCTAGCCATGAATATATATCAATACAAATTAAAAATATTGTTACATATTTATTGTAATATCAAGCAATAATAGGTAAATAAAAACAATTTAAGTGATACTCATGAGATAAATTAATATCTGTACACCACAGTGAAGTCCAAATATTAAAAATATATAATATACTATAATAATGTATTGCATATTTTTTTTTAAATTCTGGTAATAATTTGAAACAAATTTAACAATCCATCATTAATCATTATTTTGTTCAAAAGCAAATTTTATTCCAAGTATTTTCGATAATTTACAGTTATAAATTTAAGTGTTTAATTCCCTTTAGTAGTTAGTAATTAAATGAAAAAACATACACATTTTGAATAAAAGTAATACCATTAATATTGTTGAAAAAAACTAAAATTAAAATAACCTCATAAGATTTAATATGTAACTCACTACTCAGTACTAACATTACCTAATGGCAGACAATAAAATTAATTTATATACACACCCACATACCTTTTACAATTTTAGTACTTTTATACACACAGTTTTGGTGAGTTTTAACCTTTGAACACAATAAATTTACCCACTAACCTAGTAAAAGTGTGATGACACTAATTTCCTATACATTTGAAAAGTTATATTTTAGTGTGTGGTAGTGACAGGTCGTTATAACTGGATTCTACCAAAACCTACCAAAGAATTTTAATGGAATTAAATTAAACATAAACTCTATTATTCAAATAGGGAACGAAAAACATCATGTGCATATAATAGCATAGGCACTATTTTTCAACCACTTTGTGCTTGTCAAGCATTTTTCCATTTTCAACATTAGAAAATTAATATTTGAAATCTCTATAGAATTAATGAAATAAGTAAAATACATAGGTGTAGGAAAGTAACCTAAAGGTACCAAACAAAGGTGCAAGGTTGAATAAACAGGACGGCTTGAATGAAGGGTGACCTTTGACACAACTGCAAAGTATGTTTTCTATTTATTTCTTATAATTTATTTGTTTGTCTACAAAAGACACAGTAGTTTACACACTCACCAGCCTACTAGGTATAAGGCCTATTGAACGATTGAAAACGTTATACCATTTTAACGCACCAATTGAGAACACTTAAAATTCACAAAGATCCCACTGCTTACTAAAACAACTAATGCAATTGAGAACAAATTTAAGTAGAACGTTGCCATATCATTTAGTTGGTTATGTGACGATTCAGTAAGTTCAATTTTTTTAAACTGAAAATTTAAGTGTAACGAAAAATAGTAAAAATAATAATACCTATACTGAATAAGTTACAATAAATGTATATAAATAAAATTTGTAGTAAAAATGTTAAAGTCATAGTCTTAAGTTAAAATAATTATAATCTTAAAAAAAAATATTATTACCTCTATAGATAATGGTTAATAAATAATAAGTTGTAATAAGATACATAAAATACCGCTGCAACACGATTGCGCCCCGATCCCAGTTTACCTGGTAAAATCACAACACGATTGCGCACCAAAATATATGTGTATATACTATGTACAATAATTTATATAAAACATAAAATAATATGTACAATACGTCAATACATATTTCCTATAATTTGCATATACATGCACTCAATAGCTTGTTAGTCATTAGTTCATTACCTATTAATTCACAATTTTCCTTCCCGATTATTACAGGCTTAGGACTGAAAACAAATTATCATTATTGGCTTGGTTTAAAATTGGTTTTTTTTTCCAATTGCATGTTAATGTATTTTGGCATAGACAAAAGTCAATTTTTTTTTGGTTCATATAAAAATAAAACATAATACGAATAATAATCATACATTTCATAATATGTAATTGTATTAAAAAATTACATGTACCTAGTGAATACTAGTGATTAGCACAAAGACGTGGTCCTATAGCCTGCAAATAATCATTCATAGATATTTTATTATTTTTATATTTTTCCCAAGTATCCGTTACAAATATAATGTTGTTTTCTTGCTCTTTTCGAATTTTTTTTTTTTATTACATATAACACTATTTATTTTTAAATATGTTTCAGTTTGAATACCTGATAATATGTTTATTACTTGGTGAATAGATGGATGCGAAATATAAAACTGTGTTTATAATGCATATGAAAAGCTTCTGGACCATTAGTTGTTCTAGCTTTTTCTGATGGTTTATCTGATGAAATTATCTGAATGAAAAGTCGATTGAACCAATGAAAGTTGTATGTTCACACCAGTCAATTTCAAACACAATTTTACAATTGTAAGTCACATATCTATATACGTTTGAGTTGATTTTGAAGTCAAAAAGCAATACACTATAGGTATATAAAAACCATTTTGCAATATATGAATAGTATACAGTTGTTCATAATATTTGGAAGAATGTGAAAACGTCCTGTCAGCGAATATATGAGAACATCGACTTAATATTTCAAGATTAGTAGCACAAGTCAACATTACCGGACTTGAAATTGTTTCCATATGACAAAATAACTCACCAGTATTATTTATTATATTTTCCCGTCCATCAGATATTTAAACTTTTGATTCTTGAAAACTTTTTGAAATTTTAGGCATACTCTTACGGCGGACATACTTTTTCTCTATAACCTCAAATCAGAATGTAAAAGTTCGATATAATTTTCTGTGTTTTGAAGTTTAGCTCGAATTATTTTATTTTGCCTTGTTAATAAATCATTTTCGCATTTCCTTTTAATACGATGATTGATAATTTGCCTACCAACGATATGATCAGCAACTAGGTACCTTACTATTATGTTATTATGATCATTAAGTATACTAATAACAATTGTATTAACATTATTAACAAGCAGACTAGTATAGAAAAAATTGTATTAGTACACCGTTATCGGATACTCCCACATTTTTTAATACATTGAATTCCTTATTTATGTCCATTGACTAAAATGCACGGCTTACTTTCTTCAGTTTGAAATACCTTTTGATTTTTTAAATCCATTTTAATAATTGACACACGACACACGTTGACACGTTCACTGTTACGCGACATAAATCGCAAATGAAACATAAATACCAATATCCAACGCCAATATGGTAATATCGTTTATTAAGAAAATATTATCTTTATTGTGTAGGTACTTATACTATAGTTTATTGCTTTACACCTAGTCAACGATCAGATTAAATTATAAAAATAATCAAAATATGGTAAAAAACCAATGCTTACTCGTCATTTATAATATATAATGATATTATAATATATCGTTTAGAAATATTTAACAATGTTAATGTTTTTGTCAGTCTTATTAAGCCTGTAATAATTGGGAAGCAATATAGAAAATATGTAACTGTTTTACCTATATATTTTATATTATATTTATATGTTGTACATAAATTATTTTTTTTTTTTTTTTTTTTTTTATTGAGTTAAAGCCACAACAGCTAAGATTAAATATAAATTATTATACATAGTATATAGATACACATATAATTTGGTTCGCAATCGTGTTGTAATTAGTAGGGATAAAAAAGGAAAAAATACGCAATCGTGTTGTAGCCATATAATACGTCCATTCCCGGATAGCATCATTATCCAAGTTAATCTAAATATTTTTAAAAAAAATTAACTGAATTTTATATCACATTATAATATATTTATTTTTCATTGTTACTATTGTCTTATTATTTTTTCGGTAATTCTTTTAATCTTTTTTTTACCTCTTTCTGTCATAACTCATTACCTCAAGAAACGACTGAAACCGAATTTTTTTATTTCTCCATGACTTAAATATAATTATAGACTAAAAATGACTTGAGGCACTTTCCTAGGTCATCAAACTTTTTTTATGTTTTTAAAGTTGATTTCTCTATTAATATGTACCAGTACAAAATATTATGGCCAATAGTTTGATACAAATCATAAAATCTGGTAATTTTAGAAAAAATAATTAATTTAGTGTTCTCAAGAATTAAAATATTTTTTTTTTTAACATACACTTTTCATTTTCATTTGGATATTTTGTTCTTTCGGCTGAATATTCTAACACTGGATATTTTGTCCTTGGACATATATACTTGGGTTTTTTAAAAACAGTTATGTAGTATGGTATAAAACCATAAACGTTATACAACGGTAATATTTTATTATTACGTTGTATACAGAGTAAATAATATCATTAAAGTGTGGTTAGCCGCAAAGAATCAAAGTGATTACATGAACATTTCTCACCATTGAAGCAAACGTCGGTTTTGGTGAATTATCAATGATCAATATAATTAAAACCCATACAACGACGTTAGAATTGTACCAAATCAAGAGATACGCAACTTATTGCACTTTCAATATTGGTCAAAAAGTTTTACTTCCTAGCCCACAAATTACCTCATCAAAATGACAAAACGTATTAATATTTAATGTTACTTGCCTGTTCGGGAGTATTGATAGCGTTCTGATGGCGGCGATAGTTAATACTAGATACATAATTTGGTTTCTTATACATATGTATTTCACGAAAGACCATTTTATTTTACTGGAATAGGTATCATAGAATGTAAGGTGAACATTTTATACTAATGAGAGTATTATATTATTGTCCTCTAATTTTTTTTCTTGGAAAGAAGAGAAGTTACAATTAGGCATTAGGTATGATGACAATTAGATACCTATAGTGGCTGAAATCAATCACGTGGTTTGATTGAGAGTAAGCAACGGCCCCTGCCACTAGTGCTTGGATGAGTGATCACCCAACTATTTAGTGTGTAAAAATCTTGCCACACATACACGTGTTACCAACCAACCGTACCAACCATTCCTACCGTTACAAACATATAACCACTACCTAGCTAATGGTCGGTCTGTAGACCAATAGAAAAAAAAATTAGATACCTATTAAATTACCTAATAGGCAGGTACATTTTAAATAGGTATTAAAATGTTTTATGCAGGTAATAATATTCACGTTATACGTGTCTTATTTATCAGGTATTTACTGTAATTTTTATAGTTATCATAGGATATACTATTCCAGTATTAATGTCTTCTTTTTTTTAGAATTTATCATTTACTGTCAACTATTTTATCTCAAAAACTGTTTTTTTTTTAAATAGAAAGCAAAATATCTTACAGTAACAAATTAATAGAATTGAGGAATAATTACATTTTTATTCTGATATGCCAATAAAATGTATAAATTGAATAAAAAGTGAAAAATTGATAGCAAATGCATGTTGGATGAGTTTTTAAGTCGGCAGATGTACAATGAATAGTTGATGGTAAAAAAATGAATAAGGAGAAAAAAAGGTTACAAAACTGTGAAAGTTTTAATTACCTTCAAATACAGAGTAGTCTACAAAACTATTTTGAAGCAAAGTAAAGACTATAATAAAAAATATTCTAAGAATCTTCATAAAAGTTATTTTTTTCATAATGTATATTGTAATAAATTATAATAAATTGTTTTATAATATTTGTATTTATTATAAAATCTTGCAGTTTAACACAATAAACCGAATTTACTAAATTTAGTGATGCTGAAGAAATGTTTCTTCATAGAAAAAAAGGTGTTTATTATAATTTATAACATACAAATTAAACTAATTAAATCGTTCATTTTGTGTGGTTTATCATTGTATAAATTGAAATGTTTATGAATAATTAAATATCACAGTTAAAATGATACATTTTTCAATGAATTATGTTCAGACTTTTATTAAAAATATTCTTATTTCTTTCTTCTTAACTAACTGAGACTTGAGTACCTATAAATAAATTTCACTAACGATAATATAACTTTTAAAAGATTGGCATAAAATAAGTTTTTATTGATTTATTATGTTATGGAAGAAAGAATTGTATTTTTTAAATGAGTTATCATTAAACAAAATATTAAAGCACAGTTAAAACTAGCAAACTGGATAATAATTGTAAAATTAAATTTGTGAAGTATAAATTACTTCATACCTATTGAACTGTTGAGATCGTGCCATCATTTATAGGATGATGTAGTTATGTAGAATAACCTACATTTTATATAGTTTTCGTAAACATTACGATCAAAGTTATAAAAGTTAGGTACTTAGGTTACATAATAACCATTTTTTATAAAAATAAGTTTTTATAACTTGTAAAATTTGAATTAACTAATTAACCGACTAGTTCACTAAATCGCAATAAAATATTACAATTTCATATTAATTATACCTAAAGCACGACTTCTCGGGGACATAATAATTCTGATGGTGAGAAATTAATGCTAGACACTTCTATGTATGGCTAATGATCAGTGTTGGGAATAGATAACTAATAATTTATCTAGATAAAGATAAAGATAACAGTACCTAATTTTATCTAGATAAAGATAAAGATAGTTATACTAAATTTTATCTAGATAAATATCAGATAATTTCATGTTTAATTTTGCAAATATTCAGTTATATAGGTATTATTTTTTTTAAATACATCATATATTTAAGGCATTAAAAATTGACATAAAATAAAATAGTTTATTTTTTAAATATATATGAAATGTCATTCACTGACTTAATTTTATAATAATACAATGAAGCTGTTAGCTAACATTTGAAAAAAAAAATAATAACTGTTTTTAAAATAATAATAAGTCAAACCCTACAACATAAAATTACGAGTATTACGATGTAATACTCGAGACTATAAATGAACATTCAATATTAAAATCATGGTATAATGACGTAAATATAAATATTTTTAATTTAAAAATTAAAAATTTTTTTTAAGTAAATTAAAATAAATTATCTAGATATGTTACTCATAGATAACTAGAATTTTATCTAGATGAAGATAAATATGATAGAGTTGAAATTTATCTAGATAAGATAAAAGATGAATAATTTTTATCTAGATAACTTATCTAGATAAATTTATCTAGATATTTCCCAACACTGCTAATGATATTATATTTGATAGGACATGATTACATAAATACTATATAGGTTTAATAATTTTTCGTTCATCAGTAATATTATTATTATTGATCTTATGAAAAAATATATAATTCAACGATATTTAATTATTGTCTTTTACAACTTACCTACTATCGATAATTTAACATAATAATTAATTAATCTATAATGATTTGATACCAGTATAAATGTAATAGCGTCTAATGTACCTATATACTTAATATTTCGTACGATGTACAGCACACAGTGTTTATGACATGTTGTTTGGTTTCTAAACTTTAGAGTTTAGTTGTGATTTATTGTTTTAGTCGTATCAATTGAGGGCGTATGTAGTTAAATTGAATACGAAACTATCTTTATATTTTTCCATAAAAGTAAATTGGAATTTCTATAAAGGCTATAATATATTTGTTTGGGCATTACCACGCAGTTTATACATTAAAAATAATAATAATAAAAATATATTTGTTGATAATAATCGTAAAAAACAGTTTGTTGCTCAAAAACAATTTGTGGTTTTATATGTAAACAACTTGAACATAACAAATTAATTTAATTTTTAATTTTAAAACTGTAGGTACATTGTATGCAATAGTTATAATTATTATAATGAGTCATTAAACTTTTGACTAATTATAGGTACGACTTTGGCAGACTTAAATAGTTTAGTTAAATATGAGCGTACGAATATAAAGTTATGATTATTTCGATCTCATATAAAAGTGTAAGTATTGCTTGTTTTGGAGTTAAATGTTACATACTATATTGTACCTATATACATTTTAAAAACTATAAATAAACAAGATCCACTAATGTATACATTATACATAATAACGTAGTCATAATGCCGAGGTTTGTAAGTTTAAAATGAAAATCGTTTTCACTTAAAAATTATATGTTGTTTCAAAATGAAGCATAATGTCTTCTCGTATAAGTAATGTTAGTACGATGAAAATATCGGTGAATTTTAATAATTAAATTCTTTATTCACTCGGGCTAAAATAATCCCATCGGTTATTAATTGCAAATTCGAGTTTATAGTTAGTTACATTTTTTACTCATAACAGTTTCAAACACGTAACAGAGATATTAAATATAATCTTCCAAATCCCGGTACAAATCTTATGCTTTTTCAATACCCGTTTACTCGTTTTATATTTATATATCTATTATGACGTATAAGACAAACGTCTGAAATGTATTACTGTACATACAACAAGTAAATAGTAATAAGTGGGAGACAACAAGTAATATCATAACTAAGTTTCATATTATTATTATCTTTGAAACTTTGTGATTTCACAACTAACACTTGAATCAGTGTGATAATAAACACAATATTAACAAATATTTTTCTTCGTTGTAAAACATTCACTGATAACCTACAAATAAACTAAAATAATATCAATAAATAATAGACTGTATGTTTTTCATGAGAAATTATTCTATTTTCTCAAAATATTAAAAAGTCCCAATCTTATCTTTTTCTAATGTAGGAAATATATTTGTTGAATTTGTTTAAGTATAAGTATACAAACTAAATAATAATTCACGAGATACGATTGTTTGTTGTCTACTGTATGCAATATTATAAAAGAAACATAATTTAAAATTATGTTGATCTTATATTGTAAAGTTATTTAGTAACTTATTAGTAACTATTTTTATTATTTAGTTTTCTCATTTGAATATTTTGCAATATTTTTCCAATATTCATAATAAATTATCTTATAATTTTAGTTTATAATTAGTTTGTAAGTTCAAATATTGACTATATTGGATGTTCAAACATAAATTAACGATGATTTATTCTCAGACGTTTTTGGTTATTTTGTTGTAATTCAAATAATATTAATCGTAGAGACTTGAAACTTCTCAGTAGTTCTCCCACCATCTCGTATATTATTACTTTATATTAACAATATTTCAATTTTTAAAACATTTAGATTGGTTTTAAACTATGATTACATAGTTACCACTAATCACTATGACCTATTCACACTGTTCTCTGAATTACGATACTTCGGTATTGACTTATATAACAATTAATATAATACATAGCTATGATATAATAATAAAATTAAAATTTTACCTAGACTGTAAGTAATATTTTTAGCAACAATTATTCAACCTTTATATAGTATCAATTCTAATACCTATAAATTATAATAAAATATATATCTTTAAAAATAGAGGTCAGCGCATCGTTTCCGCTCAGAACCGTTTTTCGTATGCACTAGCTGATTTGTAATTATAAATGAATTAAAACACAACACATCCATGATCCATTAGTCACCTACTCAATGGCGAGATACACTTGAAACCAAAGCAGAGAGACTTCCACTATTAGTGTGCATATAATTACATTTTTTTTAGTAAAAAATATTATTAATATCACTTCAATGAGAACAGTTATTACACATGCAATTATTTGCATATTATAGGCTAATATTCCAAAAAAAGTGGATTTATCTGGTTATTGCAGCAAGCCCTTCAATTCATTATATACTTATACATAGTAATTTAGGAAACAAAGGTAATTTTATTTTTATTATTTTAGTATAAGAAATTATTATAAAGATTTAACAAAATAATATCGATATTATACTTTCATATTTTTAAGCTTAGTTTATACCGTGAAATTAAATGCCATAGGTACATCAAAAATAACCGTATTAGTTATTTAAATAATATAAATTTTACAATACGTATACAATATGTGTTGTAAACACATCATAATAACATGCCTATGTAAATAATAAGCTTTTAAATAATCTATCTTAAATAAATTCCAATTGCTAGACGTCTGAAATTTATTTTTAAAATGTATTTTATCAGTATGATTATTTGTATAAGTACATTATTATGCATATTATTATATTATGAATCGTACGTAATATGATGACGATTTTAGGATTTTGTATCATCAGTCATCGTGTTTATTATTTAAATTATTTAATATTAAAGAAAGTATTTTAGAAAGTTTCATGTATAATGCAATATAAGTGTTTCATGAAAATAAACTTGTAGGTATATGACTGATCATGTAGCAATCTTTTTAATTATTTATGCGTTGTTTCGCAAAAATAAAGATTGCTTAACGCCTTAACGGCATTTATACTGATATTATAATGTCACTGAACTTATATGATGTTTAAACCATGATTTGTTTCCTGTATTTACTGACACAATTTATGTGTCAAGTCAATAATAACACATTAATACATACACGGTTGTCCCCTGGACGTAAACTTTAATCGGTGAAACAATATAACATATGTCCACATTTTGTTTTGTTAACAATATATTAAAGACAGTTTTACATTTATGTTTATCTAGATATATGTATGAGCCGCAATATTATAGTGAATTAAGTTGGATTAAAACCATATCCATCGGTATATTGCAGGCCACAATAATATTATACAAGGTACCACAAAACAGTATGAGTTGATACCGTATTATTAACGTTTAGATTAGAACACAATATTTTTTTAGCTATCAACATTGCATAAGATAATTTCTATAAACACAACATTGTTCACATCAGGTGCCATTAATACCTAACCTAACTTGTAATACTTGTACAAATTTAAAAATTTGAAGAAATGTGCGTCATAATTATGTTTAAATAACCTAAACTTATAATTTGTTTAATTTCAATTTTTGTTAATTTTGTCTTTGAATGTATATATTTAACAATTCATCAAATATAAATCTAATATATTTCTCAAAAATATTTGAACCGTATCATTTAGCAATATTAACTTCAGTTAGATAGTAATTGTATTAAATGTTATCAATGTAATCAATATAATATAATATAATATAAAGATTGTATTCTATAAAATATTTATAAAAGTACGAAGAATTAATAAGCATTCTAATAGAAAAAAAAAATGTTTACGAGTATACAAATATCCAATTGATTTGTACAATAATATGAGTGGTGGAACGATAAAATATATACCATAAACCGAGAAGTGTAATCAATTGAATAAAAATGATACGAACTACGTATCACACACCTGCATACATTACTGTAGACATTTTTTTAATACTAAAAAAAAAATCTACATTTATATTTTAATACAAATTCCTCTTATGGTTATTCGGTTTATCATAATTACAGTCATGCTGCAGTTATCGTGTTGCAATAATTAAATGGGCATTTAAAAAATTTATGAAAAGCCTCAATCGTATAACGAGTTTAACGTATAGGTATTAATGATAGGCGATAGCGATAGGTACATTGATGCCAACGCATGATTTGAAACTTTCATATAACAACTAAAAAATATTTATGGTATTTAGAACTTCACACAGTGGAATTTGGACATTGATTCCTTATATTATTAGGTATAATGGACTGTTATTATACTTTCAGAAATATTGTTTAAATTGGATTCGATACATACATTTTTTAAGGGGTTAAATATAGGCAATTTACTAAGTGCATGAGAGCAGAGAGCATGTCATGTAAACGTGTGCATTGCAGTTGTAAGCGATTATATGTGTAAGTATGTAATTGTTGTGTGAAAAAGATAGTCCTTAACTTACTGCACTCGCAAGCCCAAGCCATAAATCAGTGTAGTCGACGAGTAATATTGTTCACTAAGAAATCATGCAGGTACAATTTTTCAAAGTAGCGATAGAACTGTATAATAATTTAAAAAGAAACATATTCAAATTCATTATGAATGTAACTTAAGATCAATCATCTTAATATTTTGGTTATTTTTGGGATTCTACATAGTACCTAACTGTTTATTTATTTGATGTACTTAATATAATAAATTCATATTATATAAGAGCCATAGCAAAATTTCAGTGGCTTCACAAATAATATTATTTAAATAATTTGATACAAACACAATAATGAAAAATAATAATACATGGGTATAGCAATAATTAGCAATGAGTTACAAATAAAAATAAAAAAATTGTAATTTCAATAACGCAAAAAAGCAAACACGCAAATAAAATTATAATAATAGTAAAATTACTAGCTACCTTTAGGGCTCAAAAATTGTTTAAATTTTTAAATTTTACTATCATTTTTTAGATTAACAGTTGATAAAAGTTGAAATTTAAAAACTAATCAATTTACTCAACCTCAAGTAAACCTCATAACGATTTAAATATATTTTTTAATTTCATATCACTTTACTTTTTAGTTTATTGGTTCGACAGACAAAGATAGAAATGTTATCATAAAAATATCACTGTCGATTACCCGTTATCTGGTAATGGAGCCACAATTTAAACACGAGTATGGCATTGTATTTTTATAGTTATTGTGTACTTATAGCAAATAAGTTAATAGTTATAACTTATAATGGTACAACAACAATAATAATATGATCAAAATTTAAAAAATGGATTACGATTTACGATCATTTGTCAAAATAGCTTAAAATATGAACATTACATGAGAGCTAATATTTATGAACATATTACATTGTGGTTCTTAGACAGTAGGCACTATTATAGCTACTAATACCAGTGGGTTCAATAGAATTATATTATTGAATTGTTGTCAACAGTGATATAAATTAACAATTCAGCGGTACCTATAATTGTAATGTTTACGAGATATTATTATTCGATAATTAATAATATAACTACAATGAAACCACCACAAACAGACACCTCTAAATAGTGGACACCTCTGAATATCGGAGAATATTTCAGCGACTGAGAGTGTCTGGTATTTAGACGTTTTGCTGTATTACATAGATAAATTAAAATATACTTTTTGGCAAAACAAATAAACAAAAAGCGCTCTCGTGAAAGCTATTTGTACCTTCGGATTCGGGAGGGAAAGTTAGTTTTATATTGGTTATTTTAATTTTGCTATTGAAACTTAATCGCTGGTAAGCTAACTGTATACGTCGGTACCTAAGTACAATCTCTACTAATATTATCAAATACATTTAAATACACTTCACTTAAAGCAAAACGTATACGAAATGTCGGACAAATACATACAAATATTTCAACAGCCTTAAATCATAATGTGTACGAAATGCATACACGCTGATAATAGTATCCCGCATCGACGTAGGGTGAACCCGTTTAACCATCAGTATGTCAGACATCAACAAGGCTCCCTGTGTTAATTTGTTTTGCCAATTGTATAACACGTAACTAATATTTGGTGAAAACTTCAAGTCGCCTTTGGTACCTACCTCATTTTTAATTACTGATTTCCCCGTTTTCCCTAATATGTTTTTTGTTCCTCCCGATTACTGAGAAAAGAATTTTTTATTCGAAGCCTCAATTCAATCAGCAACAACTCGAAAATCAAAATATAACCAAAATCAAAATATATTTCATTGTTGGATTTATCTTTTAAAATAGGATCCGTCCGTGAAAGCACTTAAAAGGTATGAATAGTATTGAAAAATTCTATGTAAATTAACTTTTGTATTTCCAATAATGTGGTAGGTATATTAAGTGGTTTGAGATTGAAAACAGTTATTATTAATATTGTAGAAGAGAAGTTAATCTATGCCTGTATAAAAGTCAATTTTAGATATTATAATTACTAAAATCAACAATTTAAATTCAAAAAGTAAAATATCACAAGATTAGAGCTAAATATTGGACATAAAATATCGAAAAACAACTCCAATACAAGCCTAGATAAATTTCTTCTCTTCAATTTGTATAATAAGAGTTCATACTGTAATGTCACCACAGCATAGATTAATATTATTGGAAATATCAAATATGAAACTAAATTTCAGTGTTTCACTAAAACTTGCATTTGTAATTAGTGTGTAAAGTGTTGTATTAGTGACATGTGTGTGCAGGTGCGGGAGCGCTGTGGTATTTATTTTATACACAGTCACTCACACTAATATTATCACTTACTACGCACACATTTACACGACCCGCATGCACACAAATAGAAAATGTCCTATATTGAACTCCTGAGTAACCGACCGTATTGATACCCCTTGATGAAATTGTAATATTAGTATGATCTATTTGTTGCAAACTTGCTTTTAATATTTCAGTCAAATAACAAAATAATTCTAGTTATTGCGTAAATGTTTGTGATATTTCAATTTAAAAGTGAAATATTATGTACTAAAATTTTGTTTGTTTTTTAATGAAACAAAAAAAAATATAGTAGCGTTAGATACAGAACAAAAAGTCATAAATGAATACCAAATTGGGTCATTCTATCTCAATTTTATAATTAATTACAACATTTCAAGAATTTCATATATTTTTAAAACATAACTGAAAAAATGATTTTTGTAGTGTAGTTGTTGCAGTATTGAACTGGGGCGTCGTATTACCTTCTATAACTAGGTACGTAGTTCTGACGTTTTCTATGGATTAAAAAAAATGATATCAAATCATTTTCCATGAAATAAGTAATAACCAAACAGTTTCCAGGGGTAATATACAATACTCAGTAAGTTAAATTTTTACCGATTTTAAACTGCTGCATACAATAGGTATGCACCTAGCTATTCTAACATTGTCCTATAGTTGTATTACTTTTTCTATTTATATCAAACTATTAAGTAGATAAAACTTTTAAAATATTGTATATTATTTAATTTTTATAATGTATTAATAATTCAACTACAACTAACATTCTGTACAATATTTCCTTTAATCGGTAAAAAAATTAATACATTACTATAGATACGAGTCATTATTCATCACACTAATACAGGTTTACACTACACTAACGGTTAATATGGATCAAAATTCAGATAACTTACTAGGACTGAAAGTTATTATTCCTGCATTAAAACAAGAATGATATTCCATTTATTAATTAATACAAACATTTTCATATTCAACGAACTCTTTGCCAACGACCATACCACGTTATATTATACACCAGTTCTCGTCCGGTCACTGAATTTAGGCAACACCGGGTGAAGTTACTATACTTGTATGACTGACCTGTGAAATTGCCTGTTGGCAATTTTTTTTCGACATTTTGGTGTATAATTTTATTTTCAATTATTTTCTTAAACAAAAGTAAAAGCAATTTTTTTGCAACTATTTAGGTTCGACGACTAGCTAGACTTTCAAGAGTTTTTGTAGATCCGTGATACATTTAAATGATTGTTTTATTTTATTATTTATTTGTAGGATTTTTATCTTCCGATTATTTATTCAAGTATTAAAAAATATAGATAACTTTTTTTTAAGAAAAAGTTAATCATATTTTAAACAAAAGTAGGAAAAGGCCCCGACTGTGTTTGTGCACACATTTTGAGAGTGTATTGCCTGGTTTGAGGTTTGCTCAACGGTTTGGCCGATAGTTCGGTCGGGATCAATTTTTTTTGCACAAACATAGTTTTTGCGCAAATTGTTGAAGTGTATGGGGGTGCTTTAGACATTCGTCTTAGTTCAAAATAGTGTTGTATATTAAATTATAAATTTGAAAACTATGATAAATTAGATTCTGAATGTAATTGCAGTGGTAAACTGGTAACCTACTCCACAATTCCTGTTAGGTCGTTTTTTTCAAACTTTGAATGTTTATTTGTCATACAAATAGTTAAGTGTATCCAATAAGGATTAAGATAATCTATAATTAAATTACACGTAAATGCATTATGAAACGGATACGACAAATAACATTTAATAAAACATATTTAATAATTTAAGTACAATATTATCTCTATCTATTGTTTTATTCTATTTTTATTGAAATTCATAAATTATATAATAACATTTTTATGTTTGATTATTTTTGTCTTTAAGTCAAAATAGTTTAATAATTAATTTGCATCTTGTCAGAACCACTTCTATGTTACGTAAATAAATTACTCAATTACTTAGGTACATCATTAGGCGATGAACAGTGAATAATTTACGTAATGGTATTCTAACCTAAACTAACAATTAACTAGTGCTCAGCAATAAAATAAATGAAATTAGGTAAACATTTAAACCAATATCCAATTACTTATTAGGTAGTTAAATTCTGCTAATAAAATAACAAATCTAATGGATTTTGGAAACAATAATATATTATTTTGAGTTTAAACAACTGATTGAAAAAATAGTTTCCAAGAATTTTAAATCCTACTAAGCTTTTAAAATCTATTACACGTAGGTAGCAAGTACTACTAATCCTAATAATAAATCATATACATTTAAATCCGTCGGGATTAAATTATTAATCATTATCTTTATGTAAATAAATAAAAATTACTAAAATAACAACTTTTTGTTTGAAAATCTCGGTACTTACTTCTTAGTTTTATGTCCGTAAGAGTTCGTAGCTTGAATTCACCCCAAACGGATTTTTTTACAAGTGTCAAATGGTTTTTCTGGAACAAAACAAAGTACTGGGATATAATAGTTATTAATTTTTCATAAATTTTATCCGTATTATAAGTAAAAAGGAATTCATTCATATTTTAGATTTTTTAAATTTTAATTTAAATTTTACAATTTACAATCTGTTACTATTAGAACAATAAGTAGAAAAATGGATGAATTTATGACTTGAAAAAAAGGCGGATTAAAGAAGCCTTCCAATAAATTCACTTTGTCAGTTACTCATAACTCATATACATTTAGGTATAGGTATGTGTTCACAATAGATATTTTAGATTACCTAGGTAGTTGGTATTGTAAGGTATACATAATCATGTAGCATACGTAAAATATATACATAAATAATTAATGTTAATATTTGATAATCTATAATCTATCTAGTATCAAAATTGTCAATAATTGAATGCTTGTAAAGATTTCATAAAATGCCAAAAGTGTTTATTTATACTTAAAACTAACATTGATTTTTAAAAAAGAAATATTATAGTATTTTATTTGGTGTTAAATGCCTTTATGGAGAAATCACTATTTTCGTATAAATATTTATTTACTAATAGTAATTGATAGTTTGGGCATGCACCGTATCCTCCAAACCCTTAATTTATTTTATTTTGTCCCCATTCGTTTCCGTTAAAATAAATAAAGTTCTATTTTTATTTCCGGCTATATTATTCATATATATATGTATAAATGTATATATCTACAAGATTTCCGTAAAGACCACAACCTATAATCAAACCAGTCTATAAGTTTATATAATATATTCCGGGTTCGGGGTTGCATAGACAATCAGTTAACATTTAACAATTCAAATGAATCAATAGTGAGCTAACGGACCCTTAAACTTATTTAGTCACCCACGATTGGTCCATTCAATTTTAGTGAACCATTAAATGAATATAATTTTATTCAACCAGACAATAATATATTATTATTCTTATATTAGTGTATAAATTACATATCTTATTTACCTATAACTGATACATAAGTATAAAAAAGTATAAATTACAATAGCTATATACTTTTACATATTATATTATATAGAACTTTTACCTTTATTATGATTTAAAAAGTTTTGAATATACATAAATCCAATCTAACTGTTGGAATAAAACCAAATGGTGATATAACATAAATGACTGTCGATTAAACATTATATTAATAATAAATTAATAATATTAATCATTGATTAGCAAATTGATTAAATGACAAAAATAAAATTTTAAAATTTACAAGTCAAAAATGTGTTGTGTTGTATAATAAGATTAGTGTAGGTACAATATTGGCATACAAAATAATAACTCTAACGTGTTATATATTTAAGTGATTTAACTAATTTGAATATTAAGATAAATTAAAATCAATAATTCTAATCTCGATAAAAAAGTTGTTTGGGTAATATCTTTATCACAATGTTTAGTACATCTAAAAAAAAAAACTCTGTCCAGGGAGAAAATGCGCCGCAGCCCGACCAAAATTGGTATATAAACAATTTTTTTCTTATATTTATCAATAACAAAATAAGAGCAACTTATCGAGATAACTAAAATCCTATATTTTAAGTTGGATCAAATCACACTCATTGAGCATAATCTTATCAAAATCGGTTGAGTAGTTTTGAAGTGCATTGCAGGTAAATTCGTTGTACGCGTTATTTTTGGGTGGACGTTCCCCGACCCCCCCGACTATGTTCATTATATCTTAGTCTGTGGTTAAAACTATGTAACTTAATAAAAATGGCTTATTCCCTAGGCTAATTTTTCGATCGCTGACCCGGGAACATGCACATCATAATAACAACGTATTAATAAAACATCTGAAATTACGTATGCACCTCGTGAGGTCTTCAATCCACAGCAGTCCTTAGGTGGATTGCCTATCTGAAAAAATATTGCTCCCATAATCATAAGAGTGTCTAACGGGGAACGCCGGAGGCGGAATGGCTATAATATAATATATTAATATAACCGAACGTGTCCTGACTGACTCACTGACTGATCAATGTACATCCTAAATAATGATAGCTTGTGGCTTGCAATTTTCACGGTACCTTCGTACCACCATGTAAGTGTGCACTAAGATAGCATCTTCCAAAATTCGCATTTTAAAGTGGCGCTTGCTCAAATATTTTGAGATTCAAAATGATCGATGAACATTTTTATATTTTGAACATCATCGTCGAATATTGAATAAACGAATTGAACAAAGTTTGAACATATAGCGTTTGCACTTTTAACGGGCAGCGAAGTGAACGGGATCAGCTAGTATATAAAGATATAATATATAAATAGATTATTATCAAAATGTAACGATCGTTTTCATTATTCATATTCATCAATTAATGATATACCTGCATTTATTCTATATTTAATTTAATGTTCATAGTTACTTTATAAATATCAGGTTGAATATATTTCTAAGCTTATGATTTTGAAACAGTTATAAATCAAATTAATGTGCAATTTCATAGTTTGAGTAAAATATACTTATATTTATAATATCTACCATACAATAATAATAATAATTATTGTGTCCGTGCTGTAATTCCCTTAATTGTTACGTCTATATTAAACCAGACGTGTTTTACTGTGAACTGAATGTCATATCCACATGGCATTAGTGCGTTAACGAGTTTATGTATTGACATATTTTGAAAAGCTTGTTGAACCCATATTTAGTAAGTTTTTGAGAAGGTAATTATTGATCATGATTATTGATTTGTATCGTATCGCCCTACAAACAGCGTTCAAATACAATTAATCAACGTCAAAATAATGTGAAAAAGTTTACTAAAACAAAACGTTGCGCTGTGTTGCAGTAAGTCGTTTTACGAGAATAAACAAAAACATCATGCTTATAAACAAGCCCATAATATCCAAACTGTGCGCGTTATACGGCAAAAGTGTTCAGTGATATGAATGACATAATATACATAATATTTGGGCGTTATGTTAGATTGTTATAGACTATACACGCAACACGCCTAACCTATATTAAAATATTATTTTATGTAGTTATACTAGTTTAGCACTATAGCATACTATATATTATTTATAAGATCCTTGAAGATAAAAATCAACGAATCCAAGTCTTCTTTTGTCACTTTTGCACTTCAACCTCATAGCTGCTCAGCCGTATCAATAAACAACATCGACATTCCCCACTTGAACGAAGTTAAATACCTTGGCCTTACACTTGACATGCGCTTAACTTGGTCTCTTCGTCTAAATGATAAGCGTACAAAGCTTAGTTCCAGACTCCATCTTTTAAGGCCACTCCTTCATTCTAACTTAACTATACCTATCAAAATCATCCTATATTCTTCAACCAATCTGGACGTATGGCATCGTAATCTGGGGCTCTGCAAAGAACTCTAATAAAAGAACTATCCAAGCTTTCCAACACATATCTGTCAACGTTTAATCACTGGTGCACCCTGGTTCGTGTCAAAGGAGTCATTAAATTCCGACCTCAAATTACAAGCGCTTCCACTCCAAACTGCGAGATAATCCTAACCAACTAATAAACAAATTAGCATCACCTACACTCCCTGGCAACCCAACTAGACTCCTCAAAAGAAACTAGTGCCGCGACTTGATAACTTAAAGTTTAAGTACTTAATAATATTCAGGGGTGTCATAAATGTGTGATTTCCTCCTCATGTATATAATATAACCTGTGAATTATCCGTAAAATATTTATATTACTTATTGTACTCGATGTATAGACTGTAATTCTTTAAATTAAAGTCAAATATATTTTTTAAAAAGTTCCTCGACTTCATAATACTGTTATAACTGCGCATTATGTTTGTCCGACTTAGCTGTTTTGGGCAAGTAATTATAACGGTGTGGCGCGTGTACCTACACGTCGTTTGTTTTCAATTTGTGTAATATCATTATATTATTACAAACGGAAAATATAACAACGGTGGTAAAATTCACGCTCACCGTCCAAGTGCGATGCGAATAAAGTTTTCCTCAAGTTTCCAATTATATACCATTTAAGCATGTACGTACACCGCCCACGCAACCTTTTCATAAACGATGTCATTATTCCGTTCCCATAGGTTTATAGTATTCCCGTACGACCGTAATAATTGTAGCCTCCGGTCTGTTGTATTTGTTTACCGAAATTTCCACGGTTCAAGTCAGTTCATATTTTATGCAAGACGTAGATTATTTTTATTACAAATAGACTATTTCCCACTTGCACTCTCTCACAGTCTCACTTAATATCTCTATCTCTCCCTCTCTCTGTCCCGCGTCAAAGCTTTCGAAAATCATCTTTTTAGTTTTGGAAATTCGCACGTTTAATGACTCAACGGTGCCGTTTGAATTACCAGGTCGAAACTTTATAGTGGCTCAGAGGCAAGTCCCCCTCGTCCTTAATATACTATTTTCATCTGTTGTTATATTATTATATTATATAACAGTATTACCATTTTTTCAACTCATACCAAACTATATAAGTTAGTATGATAATTTATGTTGTTCGACAAATTTCTTAGGGGTATCACTGACTTCGTTGATAAATGCACTACAACGAATTAGTCACATTTACTTTGAAAAAAAAGAAAAACCCTTACCTAACCTCACCTACGAACCTAACCTAACGTTTATGTTATATTATATATTATATAGTATAATATAAAACGTATTTATTATTTACTGCTACACACTATACAGCTTGTACTAATGACCGTGGTGGTTTTTGTGTTGAGAGGAGGTTGAGGGGTAAAGCTCGCCCAAATAATTAAAGCCTTAATAAACCCTCGAGAGTTTTTGCGTTTGACGATTTGTTATAATTCTTCTATATATATAAAAATGAATGTATGTGTGTGTGTGTGTCCATATTACCATGGTTACCAAGGTTGCCATGGTTACTAAGGTTACCAAGATTTCATAATAATTATTATTATTTATTTCAATATAACTGAATTCAATTGCAACTATTATAAGAATTGCAACTATTAAAAGTTAATTTTTTATGCCCAACAACAAACGATCGATAAATAGTCCCGCAGTTCAAGCACTCAAGAAGCGGGAAACACGAGCCGCGGAGACTGACGAGCAAAGAGAAGCCAGATTGAGGACCAACCGAGAACGGCAGTCCCGGGCCCGCTCATCGGAGACTGACGAGCAAAGAGAAACCAGATTGAGGACCAACCGAGAACGGCAGTCCCGGGCCCGCTCATCCGAGACAGATGAGCACCGAGATGCAAGATTGGGGACCATGCCAGTAATGGGTGCTCGATCCAGACGAACCACCGAATTGAACCTTTGTGCACTACACTATGATGCCGATATTAATTACAGCACACACTCAAGCGTGGCCATCGGAATAATGGATGTACTCTGCATTTATTGTAGAGCATTTAAGTTTAAGAATGAAGCACCAGGAATGTGCTGTGCTCGGGGTTAGGTAAATTTGCCAGCCTTGCATGCACCACCCGAACCATTATCAACGTTGGTGGCAGGCGATACGAGCATTTCGAAACATTTTTTAACAAATATCCGTCGTTACAATTCGTGTTTCCAAATGACTTCATTTGGGGCAACGAATGTCGTGAGGGATAATTACATGCCAACATTCAAGGTGCAAGGTCAAATCTATCATCGAGCTGGATCATTATTACCCCTGCCAGATATGGAACCTAAATATCTACAAATATATTTCATGGGGAACACCGATGACCAAATCGACCAACGTTGTACCCACAATGCGGGCACGAGACGAGAAATTGTCGCTGCATTACAATCTCTATACGATCTTCAGGAATTGCAGCAAATCTTCTGGAGGGTGGGCGAACCGCGCATTCAACACTGAAATTGCCGTTGAACATACAATTCACGGAGAGACCAACGTGCAATATCACTAAAAATTCAGGAATCGGGAAAATCCTCCGATCATGTACGATCATTGTGTGGGACGAATGTACAATGGCGCACAAAAAATCATTAGAAGCCCTTGATCGCACCCTAAGAGATTTAAGAGGAAGACCTGAGCTATTATTCGGTGGTGCACTCATTTTGCTGTCCGGTGATTTTCGGCAAACTCTACCGGTAATACCACGTTCAACACCAGCAGATGAGCTCAATGCATGTCTCAAATCTTCTGGTTTATGGTAGCACGTGCATAAATTGAGCTTGAAGACTAATATGCGGGTACAACTACAAAATGAGGCATCGGCAGATTTGTTCGCAAAACAATTGTTGGATATGGGTAATGGAAAAATGGCCATCGATCAATCAACACAATGCATCGCATTGCCGGCCGATTTCTGTAAGATCGCGGCTACCGCGGATGAGTTAATTGCAAAGGTCTTCCCGAATCTGCCCCAAAATTACAGAAATCTTCAGTGGCTCGGTGCCCGGGCCATATTGGCAGCCAAAAACATCGATGTGAATGCTATCAATTTCAGAATTCAAAACAAAATTCCAGGCGATTTGAAAACTTACAAGTCCATAGACACTGTAACGAGTCAAGACGAAGTAGTCAATTATCCAACTGAGTTCTTAAATTTGCTTGATTTGCCAGGCATGCCACCGCACGTTCTATCGTTAAAAATTGGCGTTCCCGTCATTCTACTACGAAACATCAATCCACCACGACTCTGTAATGGTACCAGGCTTTCGGTAACGAAATTGATGAACAACATTATCGAAGCTACAATTTTAAACGGAAAGTTTAAGGGCGAATATGTAATGTTGCCACGAATCCCAATGGTTCCTACAGATTTGCCCTTCGCATTCAAACGTTTGCAGTTTCCGGTGCGAATCGCTTTTGCCATGACCATCAACAAGGCTCAAGGCCAATCACTACAAGTGTGTGGCCTAAATTTGGTAAATCCATGCTTCTCCCATGGACAGCTGTATGTTGCCTGCTCCCGCGTCGGGAGCCCGAATGATTTATATGTGTACGCACCAGATGGTTATACGAAAAATATTGTGTATCACAATGCACTTATGTAGATGGCAAGCATAAACCATTAAAGAACCATTAAAAATGATTTTTTGCTTTTTTAATTTTTTAACAAATTTAGGTTAAAAAAGGTTTAGAGATTAATAAAATCACTAAAATACATATAGAGTAGGTATTTTTAATGGGCAACGAGGTGCACGGGGTCAGCTAGTAGTTAATAATTTGGATTCTATTTCACTCTATTTTTGGAGTCGATATATTCATTCATGGGCGTTCTCACGGGGGGATATGGGGGATAGATCCCCCCCCCCCAAGGATCTTCATTTTCTTACATTTTAGTAATACACGTTGACGTTTTGTCTACTTTTGATATTATATGTTTGTGAATTATGACTAGTTATTATTATTATAATTTTTTTTTTTATATTTTTTTCTTTATCGTGGTTATTGATATATTATGATATTATGATAATAATAACAACACAGTGATAACAACTTACAAACATATTATGTTAACCAAAGTGCGGTTCGTTATTTTATGTGATATCATTTTTCGGCTGGTTATTTACACAGACTTAATCTATATCGACTATATCTCTTGTCTGTGGTTATTTACAATTTGTTATCATAAACGTTTTCATATTTTTTCAATTAAAGAGTCACAATTCACAATTGTGTTCTGACGTTCTGTTCTATTCTATCGATTGTACGAATCTTGTTTGATTTATTAAAATTAAAAGAAATAGTAGTAGTATTTAAAATTTTTTCTCGAAAAAAAAAGCTGTCGATTCTACTTCTACTATTTTCTAGGACCGTCTTAATGGACTATCATTATTGGCCATTCATAAAGATGTGCCTGTTGATTCAGAAAAAGTTCTTGACATTATGTCCGAAAAATCTAGAAAAATCAATATTTTAATTTGAATTAAATAAAAAGTAAAATAAAATATCCTATAAATATTCTATAAATTGACCAGTTACACAAGTAGTTAGTTGTGTAAAATGGTAAAGAGAATAAATAGAGATCATGGACTGAGATTTGAAAGTTGAAAGTATTTTAAGTATTGTGTTTTGAAATTGAAGTAAATTTTAAGAACCCCCCCCCCCTCCCGCCATAGAAAATTCCTGAGAACACCACTGTATTCATTAGGTACTCATTAGTTTTTGTATTTGAGCCATATCGTCCATCTAAACATAAAAACAAAAATATTCCTGGTATTTAATAAAAATGTAAATATATTTTTGATTTTTAACTGTTATTTAAATATTATTTATTTATTTATTTATTGTAAGCATACAATATGAGCATGCGCCCAATTTAATTAAGATGTATTACAATTAAAATTACAAAAGTGTGATATAAAAGTAAGTAATCATTAAAAATAACTTAGTTAAGGTTAATGAGATGGAAAAAGAGGGGTCAGAATTAGCAATAAACATACTGCGCCGAAGTGGTTCATATAAACCATAATTCTTGGAGGAGGTTGGCAAATTAATAGTGGTATGTTGACGGGTGAAGCGTGGAGGGACATTTATAGGAATTGAAGAAAGTAGGTGTGGAGAATCAATCTGCCCATTTAATAATTCAGTAAGAAATTTAATGTTAGCATCATGCCTACGATCTGCTAGAGAATCAAGCTTCAGATACTTGAGTATAGGTAAATAATTGTGTGGAACATTGAATCCTAAGTACATAATTTACATATTTCATTTTTTACTCTCTCAAGCATTATTGCATTATGTGCAGTATTAGGATCTAAAATGACAGAGCCGTATTCGAGAATAGGCCTAACAATTGTATTTGATTATTATTTTTGTATTATAATATAATATTATGAAAAAAAGAAGAAAAGTATTTAAAACATTTAATAGACTCGTATGCAGGTACGATAATTAGTGTACCTACACCTATATATTTAATATTATTAAACAAAAAAAAAAACTCCGAAATAAAATATAGATCCAATTGAAATGGAGAATCTCAGAAGTTATACAAAATTCAACTCATATCAATTTTAATAACTATTACAAAAGAGGTTATAAAAATGTACAAACCTAAAAACGCAAATACGTTTAGATGTAGATATTGCGTGCAGATGATCGTTGTTCGAATAACGTTTGTTCGAAAAGTTATACAATTTAAACAGCGTTCGGTCAAAAGTGCACTGGTTCGGATATTTCCCATTATTTTTATTACAACAACATATAAGGACGATTACGAACTTGAATTATTACGACTGCTACATCCGATTTGTTGCGATTTCGTGCGCAGCTATTATATTATAGGTAGGAAATATATCCGTATATATATATATTATTATAGGTACATAATATGAAATTTCGAAAAATAAAAGAGATATCGGTATAAATCAATGCTTATAGGTAAAATATATAGAACTTGGTCCATAATATGGTATGATATTACGAATTTTATTTTCACTGCTACGATTATACAGCACTAACGCCGAGTAGTAATATTTTATCAAAAGGTTCTACAAGAATCGATACATTAATTCCAACGTTTATTAGTTATTACGCGAACGTTAATAGTAATATTATTGTTTATTTACTAAACACTATCATTGGCCATGCAGATTCATTTGAAGTCAAATGTAATAAAAATTCATAAAGATATCACGAGTA
The DNA here is from genome assembly GCA_027563435.1 of Nasonovia ribisnigri. NCBI lineage: Eukaryota > Metazoa > Arthropoda > Insecta > Hemiptera > Aphididae > Nasonovia > Nasonovia ribisnigri. The sequence continues at coordinate 141,308 of JANEHU010005187.1, read as the reverse complement.
AATGCAACCGATTAGTAAATAAAAATAAAAAAAGGAGCAATGTTATTGTATGTATAGGTAAAATTACAATAAAAATAACTGTAAAATAATAATTATTGCAAAACTATACCTATTGTATACTACAAGTTAAGGAATATTTTAGGGAACCGCCAAAATTACCGCGAACTGATCCTAAATCCTAACAATTAACAAACTATTCTTAATAGGGGGATGAGTGTTACGTCGCAAACTCATACTTGTTTTCTACGACTTTTCGGACGCCACGTGTCAAAATATTCAGTAGGCCAAGAAGGCGGTCGACATCAAAGTAAATAAAGCCATGCGACGTATTTTCAGCAAATCCATCATTATATATTTATTTATTTTTTGCATCAATATTTATTCTTTAAATATTTAAATTATTTTCCGAGCAAATTATTGTGGAATGAATTTTTATCACTGAAGTGAAATTAATAACAGTAATTATCTCGAATTCAGCATTTTTATTTTGCCAAAATTTTGATATTAAAGATTTTCGGTCTTAAAAAATACTTCGTTAGAAAACAACTATTATAGAAAATTTTCAATTACATACCTTTATATTATGATTTACCACAATAATCAACTTTACCAATATGATGTATTGTCATATCTATACTATCGTTATTGCGTGAAACAATACTTGTAAACAAGATTTTTAAATGTTTAATTTTGATTCGAGCTTTGTTGAATAACTGATACTATCAGTACAGTGATGGTGGTAAAAACTTTTTTTCAATGTGGTAAAATGTATAATCATTGATCGTAATTTATAATACCCAGTAAAAACAATTACACTTCCGTACAGCATGACGTAGAATGAAAAAAAAACATTTATGTTACTCTTATTTTTAGACTTAAATAATGTACTAACCATACCCAATTTGGTACCATAAACCTCTTTCAAAAATTAAAATACTGAAGCAAACCTTTTAAAAGATAATAACATTAAAACAAAAAAATTAAAAGACATTGTAAAATATACACAGAGACACATTGCTCCGCTCAGAAATTTAAAATTCACAGTAACTCATATGTAATGTCATTATTAAATATTATTACAGTGAATCCTGTAACTAATGGCTGCACATTTGTATGTTACTAGGCGGTAACTTGTCTCAACGTTCTACGAAAATGCCGATTAGATAAAGAGTTCAAATTATTGATTATAAAAGTTTTAGAAAAATATAGATATGTTTCTGTTAGAACGAGGTAAGCATTGTTTATACAATGTGAGGAAACGTGGATTAGGTGCATATATACCCAATCCTGCATTGATTTAAAAAAGTGTTATTTTTACCTACAGTTAAAAATTTTAAAACAATGATAGAATCGTCAAACAATTATATTTTAAACGGAACTTTGTATGGTCTATAGTACTGCACTATAACTCAACAGGTCGTTTTTCTAAACTTCGAATGCACATTATTTAATTTGTCACACTATGTGCGGTTTTAGGTATGTGGTGCCTCATGGGCGGAATAAACTGTGGGGTTCCAAATAAATAAACTTTAAATAAAAAAAATATTTCCATTTGTATATATTTTTTAAATTTAATACCTATATAATATATTTTTTTTACTGTTTAATATTTATATAACCCTAGGCTGCAGCCCACTCAGCCGCCTCCTAAATCCAGCCCTGTGAAATACAAATAATTAAGTGTATCTGAAGGTTCTATAATATAATATTAGATATAATATTATGATTAATGACACTTGATAACTGATAACTAACCTTACAATTGAATAACGTATTGGTACCCAACATACTTTAAACAACATTTTAGGGACAAACAATTTAAAAATATTGGCCTCAGTAAAATTTGATGTTCCTATATAGGTATTGTAAAAAAACAATTTACTACGTAGTATACAACATACTACTACTGTTTTATATTTAATTATAGATACAGGTAGGTGTTAATTCAAGGTTAAATTATTTAAATATGGTTAAAAAGTAATAACCCTTGTGTTAAAATGTCAAGTCGTAAAACCAAAATTAAAGTCAATATTGTAGTTATTCACGAAGTTTAAACAACGTATGTAGTTGAAAGACGTTCAATGTTCAAAGGTTAAACGCATATTTTGAATTTTTATATTTTATAATTTTTTAGTTTGAATATTATCAAAATCTTAAGTACCTACATTTTTTATTCAGAATTTAAGTACACGTTTTATGAATATTTTTATTTAAAAAAAAAGTTTATCTTATTTAAAACATTCAAATTTTCAAGCCATAATTTAAATAGGTACCCGGATATCTCATTTATCGATTTATTTATATCCCACATAAATTTAATACATTTACATTTTTTGGTGGAAGACAATATTTTTTTTTTTAATATACCACGTATAATCAATGACTAAAAATTCGCTCAGGAGAACTTTTTCCTAAAAAATGAATTGCCCATCCTTAAAGTTCAATAACGAGCCAATCCCACTTCACCAGTCAACTAAATACCTATGGATTACTCTGGATAAAAGATTAAACTGGTCAAACCACCCCAAACAAAAACGAAAACAACTTAACTCTCACCTCTATATACTTAGGCCTATACTTAAACAAACTTGAGTCTCAAAATCAAATTACTGCTCTACAGAGCAATTATTGCTCTGTAGAGCAGTAATTTATTTGATAATTATTATCAGGCCAGTATGGTCATACGGCATCCAAATTTGGGGTCCGCCAACATTCACCCTACTCAAGACTTCCTGACAATTACCTTAAGACTTATCACTTATTCATGGTTTATACCTAACAAATGCAGACCTCCCAATGACCTAAAAATTCAAACAGTAAACAAGCTTGCAAAAAGCTACTATAAAAGTTTTCATTCAAAATTTACAAACCATATAATTATATAAAATCCTTCATTAAAAAAATGTCCTCTCTCACATTACCATAAATTACACGTCGATTAAAAAAAACTAGTCTAGAAACCTCCTTAAAAAGGAAAACAAATGTCTGATGTTCTGTTAATGATTGGTCTCCTCTAAAATAATTTTAAAAAAAATGTATCATATTTATTATTATTATAATGGCAATATTATATAAATACTTTTATAAAATAAAGAAATATTTAAATATATTATATAAACATAAAATATAAGTTTGTAATTACTAATTTTTATGATGTAAAATGTACCTATATTGTTATAGGCGGCATTCGGTAGCGTGACATGGAGGTGCATACGAGTGGTATTATTCAAAGGAGGCAAAACGATACTTTCTCCGCTTACTAACATTAGAAATCAGGGTGTGAAGTGGCAAAAGAAAAAATAATGGTTCATGAATTTGTCTATATTCCATTGCAATTTTTCAATTTACAATCCTATGTATTTAAAATATGTATTTTCTTCATTATATGTTTGCTAAGTGTCACTTATGTCTAACCCTCTATAGTTTGTATTCTATGAGATCACTAATATTATTGAACATAAATTGAATGCAAACAGTAAATTGTCTTGTAAAATATCACATGCATCGAGTATAAATTTATAAAATTATATCGGCATTTCATTATATTTTTTGGTTTTATGTTCTCGTGAGTTTAAAATTATTTCCTAACTTTAGGTGAGAAATCATAAATTATGGTTTCTAAAATAATAAAGTAATATTAGTATTTATTAAAATATTTACTATCATGACCGTAAATAACAACTATTTACCTACTTTATTCCCTTATGAAACTGTTTTTTAAGTTTATATTTTAAAATGATTATAATAATAATGTTACTTAATATTCTTATTTATTATATTTATGAGAATGTATTTATTAAATTTTTATGAACACAATAATGTATAAAATATAAATGATAAAATCTTAAATTGATTGCATAAATCATCTAAATATGATTATTACTTATTCAAAAACAAAATTACTTTTACTGCATAAGACATTTTACTATTTCAAACTTGGTAAATAATTATTATTTCTTGAGAACTTTTAAAAATCAATTTTACACTACGATAACATCAAGATATATTAATAGGCCTTTCCAAATTTCCTCGAAAGATGCACATGCACAGGCTCAGTGTGCAACAAATAACGTGATATCAAAAATACATTATAACTTCTATGAATCATATTAGCATCATATTACGACTGCCTCCTATCGTATGATGTCGGCAGTCGACAGCCATATAATTTATTGTACTCGATGTTTAAAATATTATATTATGATTATTAAAACTAGTATTTCTTTATTATTGGATTACAAACGTTATGACCCATATAAATGACATAGATATTAAATTAACATCCTATTTATAATTAAAGGGTTTAATATTGGTGATTACCTAGGTATAATAAGAAAATTCATAATACAAAGTTCATATTGACTAAATAATCATATAGTTTCAAGCCTATGATAACGCTCACTAAAGGAGTAGGTAATCTAATAGAATAACGACACTGCAATATACAATTATTACTTGTATATACAGTATGAAATCATCAGAATGTATATATAATTCATTTTTATCAACCTGTTTTAGATTGTTAGCGAAATATTAAAATGTCATGCTTATTGATTATTATTACTTGAATGAAAACTGAATTTGTGCCGTCTTTTGTTCGTAAAACTTATAGTTATAAAAATACTCATTTCTTGTGATTTTCTTGTGATCGGAATAATACATTCTCTTTTTGAGGATGCAAACTTTTTTGATAATCTGTTGGCTTCATACTTCGATAATGGAATAATAATATTCTTTATTTTTCTTATATTAAATATATCAGAAGAAAAAAAGTTTTGCGAAATTGATATATTGCAGAAGAGTTTTGTGTTGTACTTAGAATTTTAGATAAAAAAATAGTTGATGAATAAATAACGAATTATTCGTGTTGATTATTTCGTTAGAAAAGTACCCCTTTAGTGTGAACACCGTGCCTGTTCGGTAGCGTTTTAATTAAGTTATAGTTTATAACAATATTATGAATGTGGAATATTATTAATATAATGTCAATCGAACATATTATTACATTCAAGTACATCCGACACAAGTCCAACTAAAGCCGCGTATAAAGTTATTATCATAATATATTATATATATACTATACCTAATACCTATATAATATATATTGTCTTGTTTGATTACATTTTTTACGATAAATTATTATTGGGCACGATCCGCAATCCATAGTATGGCACATGTCGTACACGTCCTTGCATATTATGTAATACTTAAGTGAACACGTTATACAACGGAGACATATACGCATAGAGATAATAATGTATTACGTTCGATGTCCGTTTGATGAAAATGTTCGATCGAAGAAAGTTGTAATAACAAACAGAAACGATGTACGTCGAACAAAAAAATAAAAAACAGTGAGAAATACCTCGGTTGACAGCGATCGACAAGAACCATAAAAGTAATATCGGCGGCGACGTGTGAAACTTAGACACGCAGCACGTGTCATCTTACCTTTCGAATACCTAACTATATTGAGTGGTATACTCGTATGTGCGTTAAAATAAAAATATATTTTACAAGGTTATTCACGTTAATACGTCGTATAGCCTAAAACAAAAATGGTAATATTTCCGTCACAATGTGCTATTTATTACGATTATAACTTATAATATTAGGTAATGTGTGTTTTTCTATATGTAAGTACGACTAGCTCAGTGGTGTTCGATCGTCAGTGTCAGTGTCGTGAACGAAGGGCTCTATATTGGCAATCATTCTGTTGTAGACTTATTATGTAATAGCATAGTTCTATACTAACTTACTATAGGTACTTGTATATTATCTCAATACGATGTAATTATATTTATGAAAGCTATACTCATAAAATGCTTGACGTAATTCTGTTTCTTATACGTTTTCTGCTCAATTTAATGTTCATTAAAAATAAAATGAAATAATATGAACTTTGTATTTTATTTCAACGAAACACAATTGCGCCCAATGATATACCATACACTTATATTTATTAACAAGGGTTAAGTATGTATAGAAATATTTTGTCATCACAAGAAATTATTATATAAATAAAACAATCATTGTACTTCATTTTATGTGAATTTGACGTCTGTTTTTAATGTTACATCGCGTTCCAGTTGAAATAAAGTTGTGTTTATCAAAGTATTTAATAATATACTGTAGCTTTTTGGTGATTTATGCATAACACTATATTATTATGTTATAATACTTATAATATTTGTTTGTTTTGAAGTTTAACATTAACCACAACTTTAGTTACAGTCGTTATTTGCACGTGAACGTAAATAAATGCATGTAATATGCGTAAAGACACACATTGACGGTGAAAAATATTTCATTTATTTTCAGTTGAGGTATTATAATGATATTTTGATATCAAACAAGACATGAAGAAAACCAATGTTTGTCATAATGAGTATGAAATATAAGAAAATTAAAATAATATTCTTAGAACATTTTTTTAAAACCAATTCAACATAATATCTTTCATCTGTTAGTTGTTAATATCATACTTATTATGAAATATTTTACATTTTAAATTATACATACTTTTAAATATATGAATCAAATATATATATTATAGTTGTACAACTCTGTATTCAGTATTATTAATTTATTATAAAGATGTCTTAAAATGTATTTTGAATCTACATAATTAATCCCAGAGTATTATAGTATTTTTAATTTCTTAATAAATTAAGATACCTATGTTTATTATAGTAAAAAAATTAAAATGTATTGTATTGCTTGATCAATTATATGTATTAGTTGTTATATTTTTTTTGTGAACAATGAAAATATTTGAAAAACCTTTTATCTGTAATAAGAATAGTGATCTATGAAAGAAAAGAAAAACATTACAAACTTGACAAACACGAACTAAAAATATTTATTTTATTTAATCGAAAAAAAAATATTATCGATTTCGTTTATGTGGAGTGTAAAGTTGAGTCGCTGTGAAGTAATCGTAATATCTTATATTGTATGCATTCTATCACATAATGTTTTGTATCTACACATCTATATGTATTGTACCTGATGCATTTGAGTAGAGTCTACAATTAATTTGGTCATAAAAACATTAATTTAGTTACTTTATCATAATACGATTTAACCAAATTATTCTGGTAAATTCACCAGAATGTTTAAAATAAATTAGAACTGCATAACTAATAGTTACAATGAAATAATTTATGTTGTAGCAATGTAGCCACAATAAATTGATTTACATAATTGTTTTGTTGAATACCATCTGAATATTTTTTCAGTGTATTCTAACGCATTGCAAAAATGATAAAAGACAATCAATCGTGTGCCAAATTGTTTTTTATTAGTTTATATAGGTATAGGTATTACAATCAATTTTTAGGTTCCAACTCATTTAAGATCAATAAATCGATAAAACATATATTTGTGATAAATATAATCAGTCCTCCGAGTTTTCAAAATTAATTTCTACATTTGTCGGTCGAAATTGATCACATCTACGAAACCAATTACCCACCATAACTATGCATTTCCAGATCGATACATCATAATCTGTTTTTAGATTTTATTAGTAAAACCGATCGAAATTATGTTGTGTAAATGTATAATTTAGGTAAACTTGTAACAGTTATTTCTGAAGATTTAACTTGATGTAAAATAAAGTTGCATTTGTTTGTGTTGTGAAAACTTATTAGTGCTCACTTTAAACATTCTGTTATGGTGGCAGAGAAATCAATGTCTGTAGTTGTAAAAACACCATTTAACAAAATGTTGAACGGCAACACGTGTTAATCAGTTTGCCATTGTTTGTACAACAATCTGTGCAAAGTACATTAGTACCTTTATATGAAATTATAATATAATTATACCATTATGTAAATTTATATTGTAATTTTTTCAGAATAAAGTTATTTTTAATAATATAAAACTCAATTACAAGATCATTCCGGTTTAATTAATTCACAAAATATATATTTTAAGTTAAGATTGTTTGTAAATATCTTCTAAGACAATTTTAATAAAAATCATTTATTAGTCAAATTTAATGATAAAAAAGGGCATGTAAGTGGATGTCGCTCTACTGTACAGTAGGTTACAAGTAGGTGACTGTATAATGGATGGTATTAAATTTGAATTCAGTAATGTAATATCATTGTATACGAAGAACGGATTCTAAGCTAAGACGGTTTGCCAGTGTGGATATTTTATTTTATATTTATATTGTTATCTCATATTATTAAAACAGTAGCGTGTACCTAAGTATTAAATTAGTATTATAAAATTACAACAAAATAACTAAAACCGTTCTCTTGGTTATTTAACATGTAATTTCGTCCAAATTTGATCATAAAATAACTATAAAAACTCTGTGTTTATATTTTTTAGTAACAGAATAACTTAATTATTTGGAACCGTGTTTTAAATTTTCAACCCTCAGCTATAAAAATTTAAAATGTTATCAATTTTTAACTACAAAAATATTTTTAAATTTAAAATTTTATAAATATTGACAATAATCAAACTTTAAATGCTTATAAAATTGTGCCTATGTATTTTTAATATTTTTCAACTACTATTGTAACAATATATTAGGCGCTTTTTATTAAATTTTCAAGCTTTTTGACCCAACGAACAAAATTTTATTGACATTTATAGAAAAAAAAACTAAAAAAACTGTAAATAGAATATGTCCGTAAATAGCTCAAAATGAAACAGAATATTTTGAAAATGTTATCAGTATAGAAATCGATAAAATAAACGTATGATATAAATGTCATTATGTTAAGTATGTGCAGTTATTCGTTTTTGAATTACAGCAAAATAAGAAAATCGCTACATTAGAAATCGAGTAAATTTCTAATGTTGTAAAAATTTGATCTTCAAACGTTCATAAAAATTTAATTTGACTTTTAGGTAGACATTTTTTTTTAGAATTAGGTAGGCAAACTTATGAAGAATCTTGAATTAAATTTTCAAACCTTAGATTTAAAAGGAAAAATTTTTATGAATTTCTAACTGATAATAATTTGCACATTTTAGTGATTTGTATGTATTTTACTAAAATTTGAACTTTAAATGCTAATAAAAAAAATTGACTATAGATTTTTAATATTTTAAAAAAAATCATCGTTTCAATATATTAGGATTCTTGTATTAAATTTTCAAGTATTTTACCCTACAAATACAATTTGATTGACATTTCTAAAAAAAAAAAAACATAAAAAAATAGAAAACTTAGTATGTCCGTAAACAGTTCAAAACAAATCAAAATATTTTCAAAATTTTATCGTGTATAGAAAATGATAATATAAATCACCAGTGAAAATTTCATGTATCTGCGGTCATTTGTTTTAGAGTTATACCAAATTCCAAAATCGATTTTGCTGAAAACTGATTTTGCGTGAAAATCCCCGTTTTTCTTTAATTTTTCTTTTTTTTTTCCCTGCGCTTTTGAAAACTATTGGGAATTTTAAAAAACGACCGTCTAAATGTACCAACTAGATTCACTTTCCCATCAAACACTGTTGAAGAAAAACGAAGCAATAATTCGACTACTTACCGTGTATAAGTGTACTTAGACACAAAAAATAAAATAAAAAAAGACACATCATTGTAAAATCAATACATTCATCACTCCTCTCAGAATTTAAAAGAATTATCAAACCACCAAAAAAATTATCAAAATATCAAATGCAAAGTAAGAATTTTCATAATATTAACTTTTTAAATAATATCAGCATAGTATTATTGTATATCTATTAAAATATAATACGAGTATATACATATTATTATTTTTCAGACTTCAGTAATTTGTTCCAAAATAAATTTAAGTCGAATAAGTAATAACAAAAATATGGCATAGTTATAACTAAGAAGTATAAATATAAAATAGGTACTCACTTTTTACACAGTTATTGTTTGTATTTACATAAACGTATTTGCATATTAGTGTGTGAACGATATTTATAATGAAAGCTTAGTTTCTCCAACTCTTGGGTTTTGTGCGTTTATTAAATACTAAATTGTTTGAATAAGGTAGGTACACAACTCGAATGTAGGGTTTGTATATTATCATATTTTATTTTAATAAACATATTTTCGTTAAAGAATGATAATTTATCATGCTTATTTCACTTTCTATGGTAAATTGGATAAACAACACTACCTATAGGTAGCTACTATCTAAAGCTCATTCCATTTACATTATAAAAAATATTTATTTTTTTTTCGTCTTTTTAAGGTTCTACTTAAGGGTATATTGAAGACCAGTGCTGCCGCCACACACACTTCTGCTATTACTATACTCGCGGAGCTCTCTCCTATATTCTCAATCCTTGACTACACTTATTCAGATCTTCTTTACTTACCCAACTTTTCTCGACTTTTTGCATCGGCTACTTTCCAGTCATACTTCCAGACACGGACAACCTATTCAAGGCTTTTGCTCATTAAATATGTACTTATTGTAATTACATTAATATAAGGCGTATTTTAGATTTCCTGCACCTCTTTACATTATGTCCTTATTCTATACTATACCCCGTTTTACAACATTTGACTGTAATATCCTTCATAGTATTATTTTTGTTTTTAAATCTAAACGATTTTGAATGATGATATTCTTATTGTATAGTGATTTTATTCGAAAAATATTTAAGCAGCAATAATTAAAATACGTGTATTTTAATATTACTCTACGGAAATCATCCGCAATAAACAACTCACTATCAGCTAGGGATAACTACATAAAAGAGAGTTGGCAATGCGCTAACCTAAGCTTTTTTTAACGTTAATTTTATTTGTCAAAATATATATATTAAAATAATAATGGCTGAGGTTTAAGAAAGGGTTTCACATAACGTTGAGGTTGAGATTAACATCGCACCCATTGAGCTAATTCACTATTTGATGTGATTTGTAGGTACCTGCCTATTTAGTATTTATGAATTTCAATCAAATAGTAAACTTGAATAATGAAACTGTTTATTACATTTTAATGAGTATTTATTTATTGAAATTTCAATAATTATTGTCATTATCCCTTATGTTTACCATAAACATCGGAGTATGTAAATTTAATTTTGGGTTTATGCAAAATAATTTGACATAATAATTTCCTTTGAAGAATTGATAATAATGGGAAGTATATCGTATACTATGTTGTAGTTCTTTATATACCCAAATGTAATTATTACACTTTGAATATGTATTGTTTTATCAGAATAAAAAGTAAACACAGCCGTTAATTTTATAGTTAAGTTATATCAATTTGGTAAACTTAAAATTATGTATATCGTAATTGAGTAGTGAGTTTTGTTTTATATCTGTTTATTAACTTTGAAACAAAATTAACTTAAGTTTTCTCAAATAAATATTTGTCCAAGAAAAGTAATAGAGTAAATTTTTGATTTACAAAAGTCTAACAGCTAATTATAATGTTGGTAGAGTATGTATTTGAGTTTAACTTTTTGACATGGTTGTAAGTCATGAACTCGAGAAGAATTAACATTCTACCAAATTAATAATGTACTTTCATTTAAAAATGTAATTGTTATTATTACTTAATAATTAATTTCTATTTTAGAAACTAAACTAAGAAAAACCCATAAGGATGCAAAAATTTAGCAAGTCTTTATAATAAGCATATAACAAATACTCACATTTTTCACTAAATGCCTTAAAAAAATTTGATTTATTTATACTGCAATACTAAGTACACTGGAAAGAATATAATTTTTTGAAGCTATTATTAAATCCATTTTTAGTTTATAGTCTACACTTAAGAATAGTATGATAAAAATATTTACAACTACAGATACAGAAACAATATACACTGCTTATAACAGTTAGCTAATTTGAGTATATCTTTTTCTTAGTGTCAGAATCAGTGATCTATATCAGACAAATTATAAAAATAATACATTCATAAAAATGTAAAAATATGCATTAAAAACATACAAATATGCACTAAAAATTAATAATAATCACATTGCTTTTCTTTTGCAATTTTAAAAACAAATAAAACGCAGAACCCCGCGATAACGATCGAAAACGTAGGTACTTAAATTTTGTATAGAACGATATTATGTTTCATGTGACTGACAACATTTTAAAAACCCCAATAATTAGATTATTTTGTTCCTAGGTACCAGGTATCTTACATAAATTAATAATTATATCCATACATGTCATGACAAGTAGATCATGATGACATGATGGCTCACATAACTATCAAGCCACGTAACTGAGTGTTGGTCAATAGACAATAGAAATACTATTAATTTTTAGTGGTGCATACTTTATAATTTATATAATTCTATCAAAGATTTATTTAATATTTATTACATAATGTAAAAGCGAAATTTATGATATTATTTTTTTAATTTAACATTTGATAATTTATTCAAACTTTAAAGATAAAAACGATTACTGATTCTGTAATTTCTGATGAAATGTCCGTACCTAGTCCGTGACAACGGTGCAAGATGGTAAGTCAGATAAGCAATTATCCCTTAAAGATTTTGTAAATTATTTATAAGTAGTAAAACGTTGCCACCGAAGAAATAATGGAAACGTATATACGTGTGTCGCGTCATAATATAATACAGGTTGGACGTCAATGTGAATGACGTGGAAAATTTGAGCTGCTTGGTGGACACGATAAAAAGGATAAAATACCCTCACGATGATGGACTTCCTTTCGGAACGATGTGGCGTGAGACGGATGACTGTTGTGTGGGAAGAAGATTGGCTGAGAGTGATGCCATATTATACTACTTGTGGAAGAAAATCCTCTTTTACCATCCTATTTAACGTCTGGTGATCGCTAGACTTTTCCACTCAACCCGGATCGCCACCACAGACATTCCCCAGTTAACCGAGATATATTATCTATTATAATATACCTAATATTATACTGAGTGAATCATTTAACAGTTAACACCATCATATCAAAAAAGTATTCACGTTTTAAAAAAAAATAAATTTGTTACTATTATTCATGGGTATTTTGTTTTCTTAAAGTTTTTATTTATTTTTAAATGACAACATACATTTTTAATTTCAAACTCTAAAGCAGAATATTTTTTCGAAAATCTTAATGTACCTATACAGATTTCAAATTTCGAACAAGTTTGATTAATTGAATAAACCAATGATTAGTAATTATATTAAATACACTTAAATATAACTACAATTAACTACTCTTTTGAGTGAGAGTAAAATTAAGTAAAATATTCTCAAAGAAAATATTGTACTCCAGCATAATACATTACAAAATATGTATTTTGTTATTAAAATAAGTAAACGAATTTAAAAATACAAAGTAGTTAAGAATATTATACGTGAGTCATTTAGAAAGTATTATATTTAATAAAAAAAAAATGTTATTTTTCTGATAATTAGTGTTTACTGTAAAGAAGAACCACTAGGTATATAAATACGGCAGGCGTGATACCCGCACAAATCAAATATCCAGATCAAATATCTAAAAGGTCTTTGCAGACGGACGAACGACGTAGGTGGGTGTACGAACGATAAATCGATAAATCCCAGCCACCATACGCACTGGTACTGGTACGCGTGTTGTCAAGATTAATCGCTATTTGGACCGATCAACCGAAATGATTGGCTATGTTATTTCGCGTTTCCTTTACATCACCGCCACCGCTGTGGCGTGCACGTCCATCTATCGCGCCCGTCTGCCACCACGCCGTTGTTTCACGGACAACTACAGAAAAAAAATAATAATAATTCACGTCAAAAGTACGTAAGTACGGAAATCCTACGACGGCCGTCCCGGCGAATAGATCGTATGTGGTATCGATAATCCATAGAACGTCCGAAAAGAAGAGTAGATGAGCGTGTGCCGAGTCCAATAATCTTCTGGAGCAGGAAAACCCCAAATTTTATAATTAAGGACTTTATGAGAGGAATATTATGAAAAATAAGTAATTGTTAGAAAATTTAACAGTACCTATTAATTGTAATTTGTATCTTATATTGTTATATTTAAGTTTTACCTATCAATCACAATGTTTGGTATTTTCTCAATTTACTACTGAGCAGTGAGCAATATTATACAGCATGAATATGTTTTAAAATTAATTATACATTATTATAGAGGTGATTATTAATGATGCTATAATTTCTGGCATATTTATAATAACTATTACAACGATGAAAGCCTGCACGTAGCATCAAATTAATTTTTAAATGTTATGGCATAATTAATTATTAATACTTTTGGTCACAGAAAATTTACTACGCGTTTATTAATATAGAAAAAACGTTTTAAATTCAAAAATATATAATTTTGGGTCGTGGATGGGTCTAGAGCGCAATAACCTCATTTCACCCTGACCGTGCTTATGTGTGTTTGGTATTGACAAGTGGGAGGGGGGGAAGGTTAGATGTTTGGCAATCACATTCGGTGGGAAAAAACCCACGTGTTATATTTTATAAATTTTTAGCGGTAGAACATCAGAAAACCAGACTTCCCTCCCAAATCCAGCTAAAAAGAAAAAAACTAGACTTCCATTATTATATGACGACCGCTCTTATATATTATTATACGAGTTCACGATCGGTCAACTTCGGGGATTTTTCTTTTTTTGAATTCAAAACCCTTGCATCCATTATCAATCACCCCGTGGGGTGACTCTTAGCCACAACCCCTAGCGTAGCTAACCCCTTTGCGGTTGTCTTCAATCGTCGGGCACCAAGGTAGTTAACTACACAACGTGTACGCCCACGTATAACAATGTTCGTCCTAGTGTGGGGGTCTTTAAGAATTCAGGAATTCGGGAATACCGACATTCAGTGGTGGAAAAATATCAAAATGTTTAAAACCATTAAAATCATTTTATATAATCATCATCGTTTATTTAAAATCAATAAACCAATATGAACTGATTGTTTTAATTTAGTAAGTTCAGTTAACATTCAAAAATCAGGGTTCCTTGGTTTGTCCACACTCCATCATTCAAATATTGTTAACAATCGATCTTAAAATTTACGTTAAGAAGCTTTAGAACAAAATATAATTTTTATTTAAAAATTTAGATTTTTTTATTTATCATTATTATTATTAGTACTTATTATAGTATTAGGTAGACAGTATAAATTGTGAAAAATACATTCTTTACAAGTTTCATGAAAACCCACAATGTTATACAAGCTTATAATTTAAAGTTGATGAGTTTACAATCTCTCAAAGTAAAAATTCCTAGTAGTTTTCAAATGCATCGGGACCCCCCCCCCCCCAAACAAAAAAGCAAAGAAAAAAAAATTATAACGATAAACATGGATTTTTACTCTAAACCAGTTTTTGACAAGATAGATTTAGTTTTTTTGGTGTAACTCAAAAACTCATAAATGTAGTAACTTTAATCTATAATTTAAACAAATCTTATTAGTCTAAGAATTTTTCGATTTTTTTTAATTATTGTCGATAGATAATTTTTCACTCGGTCGATCAACTTGAAAATTTAATACAAGATCACATAACCTGTTATTAATGTAATTTTAAAAAAAAGTTTACAATTCTATATTTTATGAGCATCTGAAGTTCAAATTTTGATAAAATTCGTCAAAATCACGAATATTTGCAAATTATTTCTACTTAGAATAATATAGTTCTTAAGATAGATAGTTAAAACATAAAATTTACAATACCTACGACTATTTTCAAAATATTTACATTATGTTACTTATCAATTTTTATCAGTATATACTGTATACTAATTGTCTACTGACTACTGAGGTTTTGGTGGCATATTCTTTATTAATTTATTTCTAATGCGTCTTAAAGTGGCAAGATTTTCAAACAAGTCAAAATCATTCATTTCTGAAAATACAATAACAATGTTTTTAACATTATTTTTAACATAGTTTTAAAAACTAACAGTCATATAAATGATTATTCAACTACAAAATAAATGGACTTCAGATCAGACAACCAACTTTCACTAACACTACTACCATATGTTGCAACTTGCAAATATATTATAATCACTCGATTGTACAAACAATTTCGTCGTACGAATAAAGTTACAAAATAACCATAAACGAACATCTTATCGTACAGATGATGTAGAAAATACAATTTTCGTACGTACAATAAATTTTCCTTTACGAAAAATGTAACAAAATACTGAAATTAAATATCATACAAAATTAGTGATGGGCAAACCAAGACCAAGACCAAGACTATGGCAGTCTTGGTCTTGGTCTTGCAAACTCAGTCTTGGTCTTGGTCTTGTAAAGCCATTTATAGTCTTGGTTTTGGTATATTTAAAAAAAATAAATATATTTTCTATTATGTATTTTTATTTCTTTCGCACAATTTACAATTGCCGGATATCTGATTTTTATTAGGTGATCTTGTTGGCCGGAGGCAAGTGGTTGGACACAGGCATCGTGAGACGAACATGGGAGGGGAAAACGTTATAAGCTCAATACATTATTATGCACGCATTGTTGAATCAGAATAAGAAGTTTAATTATAACCTTTAGTAATAGGTATTTATTTTCATTTGTCTATTTATTAGGTATAATATTTTTAAAAACGAATGATTACACACTATAGTCTATAATTACACAAATAATCTACCTTACTATACCTACTTCATATGTTCCAACTTACATTATTTAAACATTATAAAGATTATAATTTATATTATCTTAATTTTTTTAAATAATTTATACCCTTTAAGCAATACTTCAACTTTGCAGCAATCTAGAGAATAATCTTAGTGGGGCTAAATCTTCTATATAATTTTAGTATAGGATTTAGTCCTGTCTCTTAAATATTAAAATATTTTAGTGAGTATCAATAAACTTTAAAGGGTGGCTTGGCTCCCTAAAAACTCACTCAAAAGGTATGGTTATTTTTTTATAGGTGGTGGGTGGCCAAATTTTATTTGACCTCGTAGGTAAAAAAAATTCACATTCCACTGTATTGATGAGTATTCACAAACATATTTGGACATGAATGGTAAATTGATAAGAAGGCCTACAAATATAATATAATTATACGCATACATTATTACCTATTTATTACTATTAGAAAACATTTAAGCATGTGTGTATTAAAATATTATACAGATCATACGATGACACCGTAATCGTGTAATCGTCCGACCTCACAGAATTGCATGACGGTTGTGAGAATTGCTGACATGACACACTCCCCACTATAATTGCTAATCATTTTAGATTCTGAGCGGAGCGATGAATGTATTGGTTTTACAATGATGTGTGTTTTTTTTTTTATTTTTTTATTTTTTTATTTTTTTTTTTTTTATTTTTTTATTTTTTTTGTGTCTGTCATCACGTTTTGGGACAGTAAAAGTGCTTAGATTTTCTTCAATAGTACCTTTTCTGATAGGAAAGTGAATCTAGTTGGTACTTTGGGGGGTCAAAAGTAAACATTTTCCAGTAGTTTTCAAAGTACCGTGAAAAACAAATGGAAAATTAAGGAAAAAACGGGAATTTTTACGCAACATTGATTTTCGATAAAATCGATTTTGGTTTTTGGTGTAAGTCTAAAAAAATGACGGTAAATACATGAAATTTTTACTGAATGTTTATATAAGCAGTTTCTATATACCATACCGTTTTCAAAATATTTTGACTTATTTTGAGCTGTTTACAGACATTTTAAATTTCAATCTTTTTGGTTTTTTTTTTTTAAAAATCAATAACATTTTATTTATTCGTTAAAAATTCTTGAAAATTTAATAGAATGCTCCTAATATATTGTTTCAAAGGCACATGAAAAATATTAAAAATCTGTAGTCACAATTTTTTTTTTAAGCATTTAAAGTTGAAATTTTGACAAATTACGTAAAAATGACGAAAATTTGCAAATTATTTAGAGTTAGAAATTCATAAAAATTTTTCTTTTTAAATCTAAGGTTTTAAATTTTAACACAAGATTTAACGTAAGTTTTTCTACTTTTATCAAAATAAAATATCTAAAAGCAATTAAAAATAATTTTTTATGAGTGTTTTAAGTTCATAATTTTACAACATAGGATATTCACTCGATTTCTCATGTAGCGTTTTTCTCATTTGGTTGTAATTCAAAAACGAATAATTGTAGATGCATGAAAATTTCACTAAATGTTTATATTCTCATTTCTATACACCATTCAATTTTGAAAATATTTTGATTTGTTTTGAGCTGTTTACAGACATTTTTAGTTTTCAATTTTTTTAGTTTTTTTTTTTATAATTGTCAATAAAATTTTATTTAGTGGGCCAAAAAGTCTGAAAATTTAATACAAGCTTTCTTATATATTGTTACAACATCAGTTGAAAATTTTAAAAATACATGGCACGATTTTTTTTTATAAGCATTTAAAGTTCGAATTTTGACAAAATTTGTCAAAATCTCGAAAATTATAAATCATTGTGATTAAAAAATTATAAAATGTTCAGTTTTTATAACTAAGTGTTGAAAATTTAAAACAAAAATTCTCATAAATAAATCATACTGTAACCAAAAATCTAAAAAATATATCAACATATTTATTTTTTACAGACATTTTAATTTCAAATTTAGACAAAATTTCATATTTAAACCAAGAATAATGATTTTTAGTTATTTTTGATATAATTTAAAAATATTATTTGTTGGTATATGAAACTTTTAGAATATATTGTTATATTTTATATACACGCAATGGCATTTTAAAATATAATTTTTTTGAGAAAAATGAATTTAACCAACTATAGTAAATACTAATGCCTATAATACTAAAATTAATTAGTTTATTCACAATAATATCATCAAATACATTTAGACTTAGTAAGATATTATAGACTGACTGACCGTCTTCCCTCAGAATCGTTTTTCTTATTCAATGATATTATATCATTGGATTAAATTATTAAAATCTAACACAATCCATTACAGTGACTCACTTGTAACCTACTGTACAGCAGAGCGACATACACTTACCCGCCCTTTTTTTATGTTGACTTTTAGTATTTCCCGAACACAGTAATACAAATATTAAATCATTAATTCATTTATTGATAAATACAAGGGTGGTTGGAATGGTTTTGTATGTTTTATAATAACTCAATATTTCCCACCTAACACGTACCTGTTGGCTACTACGAACCAATAAAAATTAATATATACAATAGATTTCCAGGATGACCCAACGGCAAACCCTTAGTGTATAAAATATTTATTTACTGAAGACATATTCTAGTTTTTTATTATTTTAAATTCGCAATCTTAAAATCAAAATAATTTGAATAAAAGTGCCGCGGAACACAGATAATTTAATGTTTATTTCATATATTTTATTTTTGTATTTTTAAATTAGTGTAGTATTACAACTATATGGTGCATTTAGTAATTACGAAGTAATCATTACTTTTGGCTCGGTATGTTACATAGGTCATATGTCCGTTTATAGTTTGAACAAAAGTATACCTAGGTCGATATTGTAACGGATCAAAACATTTTTTTGATTTTCTAAAACTATAAAACATGAACAAATTATAAAATTGATTGAATCCCCCAATAATGAACGTCATGCACTCATGCCCTTACTTATTTCGTGTGTCATGGTTTATAATAACGTGTAATTAAGATCAACGGAACTTCATATACAATATTATTTATTATATTTAATAATAATTATTATTATATTATGTCAGATGACAGAGTGGCCGAGCGGACTACGCCGTCGGTTCTAACAAGCTCCGTTGCCGGTTCGAATCCCGGCCACGGCTGGCATCTCTCTCTCTGGGCAGATGACTGTCTAGAGACAGAGACCCGACCGGGGATAACAGAAACCTACGGGTGCTATTTGAAATTCTGCCAAATAGGCGTCCGAACTAGGCCTTCGGGGCTACTCCCGGACTCTACGCCATACGAAAAAAAAATAATCATATTATGTCCACAATAATGTTTTTTACTTGGGTAAGGTCAAATTACAATTAAAAAAGGTGATGGTCAAACTGCACACGGAAAAACCGGTTGAGGTTGATCTGCACTCAGATAAAAAATAGGTTTCAACAAAAATGTTCAAAAAACAAACTAAATTTAGACGTTTTAAAAACACTTATTTTCCTTCCCACCTATTACTGACATAATAATACTTATTTTTATACATTTTTTTTCATATATACACGTATGGTATGCAATATGATTTAATATAATTAGGTTGTGTAGAAATTATAAGAAACTGAATTTAAATCGGAATAAATAGAACTGCACTAACTTAATTAATAAGATATGTTTACAAAAAATACAGTGTGCTTAGTTTTTCTTGTGATACCGTCTACAATGAACTGGTTGAAACTCTGATAACAGTAAAAGTTTAGATTAGTACCGCCTAGCACTTACGGCTATACCATACGTATTTAAATAATTAAATATGAAAAAAATACTAATTTGTAACCACGCAAATGATTATTGATTAAAACTATTGCCAGTTTTAATAAGCCTGTAAATGGAATGAAAATGAGTGGTTTCAAAAGTTTAAATACTGTTTATTTTTCAAACCATTTTGTTGAAACTCCTATTTTGGCCCAAATGCAGCTTTACCATGACTCGCGTTTGACCCCAAGTCGAACATTACTTTTTATTAGCCCAAGTGCAATTCAACTTGGTAGATACCTATTTATTAGGGTAAAAAAATGTAATTCGATAATCCTTTTTACTTTAACCTATTGTAAGTTACAATATAGTATTGTGTTCGGGTACTTATACAAACAATGAGACAGCCGTACACCGTATGTGCTATAAACACAACTAGGGTAAAAATTCTGGGGGGGGGGCTGAATCGTAAAGTCGCAGTTGCGCCAAAGGTTTGCACATCACTTCAATTTGTTCATTTCGATTTTTTTTTTAAGACAGTCACTGTCCTTTGTTCAATTATGCGTTGTTTGCGTATTGCCCATTTACCTCACGTCTAAAGTTATCATACATAATTTGTGCATCAGCATATTTTTTAATAATATAACTGGAAGTGATTACCTAGTGAGAATATCCAAAAATCCTAGTTGTTTCTTAATTTTCAGCTTAAAATTTGATGGTTATGATATTCAAATTTCAAATATTGAGTAAGTGCCTATTTTTGTTAAAAATAATAAACGTACATCGCAAGATTAAAGAATACGGTAACTCGTAACGACGAGTGACGACATTCAACTAACCCTTAACATTTTATCACAGTACCTATGTATTATAATTACCACTATTTAAAATGTAATTGAATAAGCCAATTTATTTTTAATTTTATACATAACATACGTATTATGTGAATACTGAATATATAACGATTATTGCATTTTTAGGTTCAACTATAGTATAGAATTCTGTACCTATTAAAAGTTCTTTAATATGGATGTAGATAAAATTTGTCACTTGTGTTGTACTTTTCAATATTTTTTATACTCTATTCTATTATTCGATATGTCGATAACGATATTTTGGTAAAGGTAAACAGATAATGCGGTAACGATAATAAGCACACACAAACATATTTAATTTATGACATTTTTTAATTTTTAACTAACATTACTATTATTTTATAATAATTATTGTTGTATAATAAAGTATTATAATTGTAGATAGTATATATAGTATTGTCTGTTTTAATTTTAATTGCATTGGTTTTTGTCTGTAAAACTGAGTTTATCATAAATCAGGTAATATTGACAATTTAGCTGTTCCTACATATTTTAATCGCTATTACCTACTGCGTAAATAATTATATTTTATCATGTTCCATTATTTTAATAAATACTTGTAAATAACTTATAAATTTAATTTTATTCAATTATTTCCCATTGTTAGAATACGACTATCACACAACTCAAATTGTAAATGTTTCTATTTCAAGAAAAACGGCTTGTATATTTTAAATAAAATATTTATGAAACTATAAAAGAAAAAGTAAAAACACGAAAATTATTAAAATTAAAACCACCACCTAAGCTTATAATATCACTGTTGGTACTAATGACTTTAGTCGAATGAGAGGGTGTTAACGAAAATGCATTGTTAGTGGTTATACATGGTTTTTACATAAGATTTAAGTAAAAACACGATTCGTGAATATTTCGTGGGTATAATATTTTATAAAAATTTGAATAAGAACAAGTTTTTACACAATAAAACACAATAAATACTTCCTGCTTTTTCATTATTCAGTCAATCATCATATGTATTATGAAGTACAAGAATATTATACATTTTTCTTTACAAAAAATGTCAAAAATTATAAACGTATAGTTATTTTTTTTTGCCTTTTAGCCTTTTTTTACAACTACAGAGCCATTATTTGTTTGACAATATATGACATAATTGTATTTAATATCAAGTCTTCAATATTATTATATCTAATAATATGTCTATAACACAGATACCCTCAGCAATTCCCTTACGAGTAATCAAAACCGTTGACTAATTGATTACTATACCGTACACGAAAAAAAAATGTAATAATTCTGAAACCAGAATTTTATTATATTCATATTTCTATAGGTATCTACATAATTTTTAAAGTGAAAATTGTTTCAACTATATCAACAAAAAGTATTACAATATTATTGAGTTCAACAGACTATAAATGTAGGTACCTACTACCTACAGTAGGCGCACAAACTAAAAATAGACGTTTTAATGCAGTTACATTGGGATCAGGGCCTTGCTCAGGCGACGCTTAAAAATTTAGCTTATGTAATTCAATAATGATACTTATAACAAGACAATTATAAAGGACATTTTATGAAAACTCAATAAGACCATAAGTAATTTGAGAACTACTATAACACATTAACACGAGACTCAAAAATCATAATATTGTTACTATTATCTCACGTAAACAAGACTTGCAAAACAAGTCATCGACAAAGTCTTACATCAAAAAGTGCAAATGATCTATCAAAACTTATAAATTAGATATGAAATAAATAAACAAATTATTTATTGATGTATATAATATTTAAGATTCTGGACGGAGCGATGAGTGTATTGATTTTACTACGATGTGTTTTTTTTTTTTTATTTACGTCTGTCATCAAGTTTTGGGACAGTAAACATGATTAAATTTTCGACTTCAGTATATTTTCTAGAAATAAATTTAATCTAATTGTTACCTTAGGGAGTAAGAAGTAAAAGTTCCATGCAGTTTTAACTAGTGTTTAAACAAATAATTAAGAAATATTGAGATTCTTATATAAAACTGGTTTTTGAATAAATCGATCTTGTTTCTTGGCGTAGCGAAAAAAATTAAACATGGATATATAAAATGTTCACCAAAACCTGGAATTTTCTATAAGCCGGAAAATTTACAAAATATTAATTATTTTTATGTATAAATTATAGGTCTGAAAAAATTTCGATTTTTATTAGTTTTTTTTTTAACTATTATCAGTAAAAAAAAATGTTTGATCTACCATAAACTTGAACATTTAATACAAAATTTGAGATTTGATATTCAACAGTAAATTAATAATAAATCCTCATGAAACTATTTTCTTATTTTGTTGTGATTCAAAAATTATTAGCTGCTTGAAATTATCATCAAATGTTTATTTCATCATTTTCTATACATGATAAATATTTTGACTTTTAGAGATATGTATAGACCTTTGACATTTTCATTTTTTTTTAGTTTTTTCTATAAATGTCGATACGATTTTTTTCGTTAAAGGCTTAAAAATGTTATTTCTTCCTCGTAAGTATATAATATAAGCAGTTTAGAATCATTAAAGATCCATAGGTACGATTTTTTTAAGTATTTTAAGTTTAAATTTTGAAAAAATGTATCAAAATCTCGAAAAATTATTTTCTAGGTGGAAAATGATAAGATTTTCCATTCTTAAAGTTTATGATTAAAAATTTAAAACAAGAATTCTCATAAATATTTCATACATTAACTAAAAAATATATAAACTCACTTCTTTTTACAGACATTTTAACTTCAAATTTGGACGAAATTATATGTTAAAACCAAGGATAACGATATAAGTTATTTTGTTGTAATTCAAAAATATTATTCGTGGGTACATGAAACTTCTAGAGTACCTATTATTATATTTTTTACACACGATGACATTTTCAAATGCGATTGTTTCGGCAACACTAATGCCTAAAAGTACCTTAAATAAATTACTTTAATCACAATAATATCATCAAATATACTTAGTAATATTATAGTCTGATAGTCTTTCCTATTAGAATCGTTTTTCGTAAACAATGATTTTATATCATTGAATTCAAGTTTGAAACATCCATTACGGCGACTCTCTAGACACCTAAAGTAAGTGCTTACAGCAGAACGTTACCCATTTACTGGCTTTTTTTTTATATTCAGAATCAGAGTGGATCGATGAATGTATTGTTTTACAATGATTTGTGTTTTTTTTTAATTTTTAATTTTTTTTGGTTCCTGTGTACAAGATAAGTAGTCAAAATAATGCTTCAATTTTCAACTTCAGTACTTTTTCCGATGGAAAAGTGAATCTAGGTGGAGGACAAAAGTGAAAAATTCCCAGCAGTTTTCAAAAGCGTCCGGAAAAACAATTAAAGAAAACAGGAATTTTAATGCAAAGTAGGTTTTGGAAAAATTGATTTTGGGGTTTGGAGTCAGTAATTCTAAAGCAAAAGACCGTAGATATATGACATTTTTACTAAATGTTATATTAGTATTTTCTATACCTACAACTTAATATTTTAAAAATATTTTTATATGTTAAAATATTTTGACAGCTCGTTTACGGACATTTTCAGTTTCCATTTTTTTAATTTTTAATTTTTTTTTCTTTATAATTTGATAAAGAATGTCTTTTTAAATCCAAGATTTAAATATGTATTACCAAATTCTTCCTAAGTTTGTCTTCCTTTATCAAAAAGAAAGACAAATTAAATTTTTATGAGCATTTGAAGTTCAAATTTTTACAACGTTGGCAATTCAAAAACGAATATTTGTAAACCTCGAAATTAACACTATATATGTTTATTTTATCAATATTTTTGGCTTTATAACATTTTTTAAATATTTTGACCCATTTTGAGCTTTTTGCGCAATTTAAATGTTTAGTTTTTTATTATTTATATGTCAATTAAATTGTATTTATTGGGTCAAAAAGCGTGAAAATGTAATGCAATAGCCAATAAGGCTCCTAATATTATACTGTTACAATAGCAGTTGAAAAATATTAAAAATACATTGCCACAAATTTTTTTATAATATGTATTTAAAGTTCAAATGTTGATAAAATTTATCATGTTTTAAGTTTTAAAATTATTTTGTAGTTAAAAATTGATACAATTTTAAAGTTAACCTAACCAGAAAATCTAAAAAAAATTTAGATACATTTTTTTTTTTGTTATTTTATGTTAAAATTTGGACCAAATTAGATGAAGTACGATTTTAATTTTGTGTTATATTTTAAAAATATTATTCATGGGTACTTGAAATTTCTAATGTCTATTATTACTTATTAGGTATATACAAATACGATAATGGACAAATGATATTAATTCAACTTACCAATTACCGTAATATTAACATTATAAATATAGATTATACCTCATATAAAATATCCTAGCCTGACAAACCGTTTCAGCTTAGAAACGTTTTTCATATAAAATAGGCACGTAACTATAGGATTACACAATTAGGGAGGCTTAATTGTCACCAACATTTTTCTTGAGTGGCCCACATTTACATTTAAATTCAAAGTGTTGACTAATTTACAGAAAGGCGCCGTAAAATGTATTTTTATACATAGGTACATAAGATCTGAGTATAAGTATAGTCTTAGAGGATATTACATAAACGGACTTATATTATTAATAAAATATGATATTTAATAAGTAGTATGCCTGACCCTGATCTTACAGTAAATATTTTATTTGTTTTGATTAATGCCACTGTTCAAATTTATAGATATTTAATATGTGGGTATGATAAAATGATAAATCATGAAACCTTTGAATGTCAATCTCTTTCAAATAGATTTCTAAATTTAATAACCTTTTGGTTCTGAACTGTGTATGACGAGGGACCTGTTATTTTGATAGTGATGTTATTTTGATGCAATGAAAAGTCAAATAGTTTATACAGTTTTTTTTTCTTTAAAATATTGCAAATTAAAATATGACTTTTCCAACCCATTTTCGTAAAAAATTATTTTTCAAACGCGTAATTGCTTTAAATTAAAACTTTAATAGTGTAGTTCACTTTTCAGTTTTAATAGCTTATTATTATTTTTACATTTTTTTATTTTGTAAAGTTTTCAACAAACTATATATTATAGTAGGTATTTTTATATTGTCTTATTATTACAACATACTTTTTTATGAAAATTAAAGAATACTGAACGCAAATAAAAATGTACAATTTTTATAAAATATATTCATTTTTCGTCTTCTGTTTGAATATGTTATGAACAATGTTGATTAAAATTGTATAGATTTTAAAAGCATAACGTAAAATGGTATAGTATCTATATAGATAAGGAATAACAATTTTAATATATAAATATTAAATTTGAAACAATATGTATTACAAGTAGATTTAATTTATATTTTAATTAAATAGCGATTACTGACAAAGCTTTATTTATATGCTAATTACTTCGGCAATATTATGCCTATTTACATACCCTGTACTGTTATTAAATTTCAAACGTTTTGTTTTTATTAATATTTTTACTTTAAAACTTTTTTTGATTTTACAGATAAATATAAATATAATGAAATAAAATGTGTTTATATATATATATGTATAAATCAGTACAATTGTGTAGGTACCTACTTCAAAATATTGTATAAAATGTCCTAAGTGAAACAATCCGAAAGCAGATGTTTAGAAGACAATTATAATTATTGCTTTGTAAAACGTGATCAAACTCATTTTGAAATATCCATTACAATTCCATTGAATTATTTTTCATGAAACATCGTTGTTACATCTGCAATCTACATATTGTATGGAAATGTATGAAACAATGAATGGAACATCGAACACACCACAATGATTTATCACAATGCATAATACTTATTATTAAAAATGCATATAATGTGTACACTTTCCGCAAACGCTCTGAAATATTATATCGATTTCTGTTTGACACAATCGCGGAAAAGTGACTGTTGCGTCCACCCCCCGCTTTCACCCAGCCACAACTTTATGTAATCATACCCACAGGTAATGGGTTATGGATTATCTGACGATTAGTACTTAAATCAATAATCAGACGAGATGCTACAGTGGCAGGATTGCTACAAGGCTAGTTCTAAAGTCACTCGATTTCATCAAACATTTATAACAATTCCTGATGCTTTTGTGAGCATTTGAAAATATTTGATTTCAGAGAAAACTTATTTTATACAATATGCCTGCATATAATTATATTATAGTGTAGACAGTATCGCACACCAAATTTCATATTAAACATTGTAAAACATTTTGCTACGTGGATTGAACACACGAAAATATGAATTAAATATTTAAATGAGTCCGGTGAACATGCTAGCTTACTTGTCACGAACTTCTGAGGTGGTGATTAAAACAAAAAAAAATGTATACCCACGCGTGTTACACTATGGAGCACATTTTACCAATCACAAATTATCAATAAATAACCAATCATTCAAATTTCCTGAAAATTTGCTTCCCACAATGAGTTAGTAAATCAAAAATTTCGATATCAGCTTATACCGTTAAGCCGATTATTCACAGCCGGACGCATCTGCAGGGCTTATGTTCAGTTCGATGCCGCCACTCACTGACCTGTGATATGTACAATTTTGTAAATTAGATTGTATTTGCAAAACTTTTCAGTCTTTCTCTTCCCTGCTTATTTTCTGATAGCACCTCAATACACATTGTAAGAATCCGAAATATCAGCAAAAAATCGTTTCAACATTTTTCGTTATTTTTTCGATGTTTTCAAATAAAACAAAAGTCTAAATATAATATATAGTTGTACCTAATTATAAAATAACTATTTAAGTTTGTCATCACTCATTAGCTAAACCGGTTTTTATGTTTTTAATATTAATTATAATATTTAGGTACTACCTACCACTTAATTAATACATTTAAAATAATAAATTAACCACTTTACCAACTATTATATTAAATATCAGTAATAAAAACTTTGGTGACTATACAATATATTACGAGAAAAAAATGTTCTATTAAATCATTAAATATAAATTATATATATATTATGATTTATTAAATTAAAATCTTAAAACTTTTCATAATCTCCATAAAGAATTGTGGAACATTTTTTACTTACCACCATTAATTTAAATGAAAAAACATAACACTTAAAAATTTGAATTTGGTAAGCACTTTTTGGAAAGTTTTGAATAATATGAGCTCAGTTATAGAGGGTCAAGACGTATTAAGTATTAAATTACCTACCTATACTCATAATAAATTGTCACGAACCCCAAATGTCTTCAACTTTACCGGTGCTGTTTTCGTAGACAGCTAGTTGTTTGATGGATAAATATTTCTTTTAGGGCTTATATTTTAATGTACAAATTCAATTGGTAACATATTATTAGAAAAATGATGACTATAATGAACTTTTAAACATACATTTAGGAGGGAAAGTTAATTAGAGGAAGACCTAGTAAGTCTATCCCTAGCCTCTAAAGCGTTATATACTTATGTCACACATTCACAACAAAATTTATATCATAGTAGCGTACACTAAAATACACCACAAGTATATATATATGCCAGTATATATGCGGATGCAATGGCAATGAAAAGGTATATAATATTGCCTTTATAAAAAAAAACTATAAATTAAAAAAAAATTAAAATCACGCATACAATATT
Source organism: Nasonovia ribisnigri (assembly GCA_027563435.1). NCBI lineage: Eukaryota > Metazoa > Arthropoda > Insecta > Hemiptera > Aphididae > Nasonovia > Nasonovia ribisnigri. The sequence goes on along the minus strand of JANEHU010005187.1, from coordinate 112,503 downwards.
TTTCATATTCAATTTTATCTAATTTATACAAAATATAATTAAGAGAGTGTGAGGCTCCGAGGTTCACTTTGAAGATATTATTTGTTTCATTCATCTTGTTTGTGAATTCCAACGTCATAAAATATATACAAACTACAAAGGCTTGTCATTTCGTTATCCGATAGTAAATAAGTACACACTGCATTTAGGCACTCATACTCAGTAAGTCGATGATGTAGATTATTTTATAATAAATAGTGTTTTGAACAAGTGATTCATTGAAGTTGACGAAAAGCAAGACTTGTTGACGGATGCTGAATAACATACATATATTAGCTAATAGGTATATATCTTACTTTTTTTTTTTTTAATTGATCTTTTTAAGCCCGGCCACTGTGGCCATTAGCTGTTTGTAGATTTTTTATTGTGGTTGTGGTAGGTTTTCAACACGTGGGGGGGGGGGGTATTGTTGTTCGGTAGAATTTTTGATTGGGCACCCGTAGGTTTCTGCCATGCCCGGGCGGGGGATGGCGGCCTCTCTCTGCAGACACCGTGACTGGCCGAAGAGAAGTGCTGTCAGTTCGAACCGGTGTCACAGTTTTCTAATACCCTCAAACATTTTTACCCTCGGGGGTAAAATTATCCTAGGATAACTTTACCGGGGGTATAAATAACTTAGGTTTATTTTACCCCCGGTATCCTAGGTTTTTTATACCCCTGGTAAAAATATACTAGGTTATTTTTACAGAGGGGAGGGGTAAAAATCACCCGGTACAGTTGACATATTATGCGTTATCACCAATGTACATATTATATTACATAATATTTTCGAAAAAATAATGTAATATAGCTAAGAGTGGGTAACACGACATTATTTGACCAAACACACCGCACGATGAAAGGGTAACTGCAGAGTATAGGTGTATATAGTTGATCATTATATTATTATTATTATTTTACGGCATACATGAGTCATACATGAGGCGCAAGTAACCATCATAAAATACAATTTGAATTTATTTAACTATTTTTATTTTTCAATGCAGGAAAATAATAAAAAATTAATAACGACCGGTTATTAAATTTAGCGGCTAAACACTCATAATTTTCGCCGGGATTATTAAAAAATACCAAGCATACCTGATATCTTACCACCTTTGCATTATATACGCGTGTATATCGATCAAAAATGCTCCTGTACACCACCCGATTCGAATAACTAACATACCGATACCAATACGTGTTGGTGTTACATCAAAATCACGTACATACTTAAACTTCGTAGCTTTATTGTTTGAATTCCGCGTGATTGAACGTCATCGTTTACGACTTACGAGTATAGTTTCCAACGGTATTGCAGTGTCAATTTTGAAGATGAAAAAAAATTGAACTGTTCTTTTGAAAGTGAATACGAAGAAAAACTATGACTCGTCAATCATGTTATTGAAAAATGATAGAGTTATGATCGTGCATTGTTTTTTAGTTTCAACACTCTGAGTATATTTTCAATCTTTATAAATTATGACATAAAAATAATTAACGTTTTTGGAAAATGTAATTACGCTACTAAAATTAATAACTCTGAGCATGGTTTTAGCCAATTATTTTATTATTTTAATAATTTAATAATTAATCAAAAATCTTTCGTATAATATTTAATGGGATTTTAAGGTATGAATAACCGTGATTTTTTTTTATGTTGTTAGTTATGACGTATAGGTGCATTGTATCACAAATTAAAATTCAATAATTTTGTCTTGTATAGGTATACTTTATATATATATGTATATAATTTAATACTTTTTAGTACATTAATAGTTGTTAATACTGAAATTCTAATGACAATCATGTATTTAATATATGTTATTTTATAATATTGTAATATAATTTAAGTATTTAGCTATAATAAATATTCTACAAGATTATAAGCTATAATCAACCACTATGATATTTTTCACAAAACACGCACGAATAAAAAAAATTGAGCAATATTAAATCTTTAATTTAACCTAAATCATGTTATTCCTAATAATATGTTTTGTAATTTAGCAAAAAATATAGCATCATTTAATTAATGGTGAACTAATCAGAATTTACATTATTACAATAAAAAAAATATCTTTAAAATTATTTTGGTTGTATTGAATATTGATGTTAAATGATTATTAATTAAAATTAAAATTTTGTTTTTCTAGTAACGTTCAAATCACTTCAGAGTTCACTACCACTCCAGCTGATTTTAAATCCCTTACAGCCAAACAATGACAATAAAATGTATTTAATTATAATTTAGAATACGTTTTTGTGTATTTAATAAAATATGTATTTCAAAATCTTATTCAAAATATTATAAAAAAAAAAAAATAAATATATTTTGAATTAGGCCAAATAAAAATGTATACTTGCAAATCAAAATGTTTTGAACCCTTCCAAAATTATTTGTAATTGTACACGAATTTGCAGATAAGTGCTAGAGCGGTATTTAAATTTCTTGTTCCCTATAAGTAATATAAACTTATTATTCCCCACCAACTTTTAAATAAATTATCCAAATCCCCGCTGTGGTATACGTTTTGATTACCAATGTCCCTTTTTGCCTTTTTTATGCACATTTTTTTTTATCCCTATTATAGGGCATAGGTACACTTCAGCCTACATGAATGACGTAGTTACTATACATTTGTTACTCTGTATTGAACCATCAGTCGAAGTGATCTTGGACCAATATAGGGTTAGAGTAGAAAGTCAAATTAAAAATAGAAATTCTATCAAAATCACTAGCTATTATTTATAATCTAAATTTTAAAATAAAAAAGCTGTTGACTAGGTTAATATTTTACATATGACGTACTTAGGTACACAAACATTTTGTTACAGCTGGATTGAAATATTATGTCGGTAACACTAACACATACATTTCAACTGATAGTAACTAGTAAGTATATCTATACGTACCTACCACATTATTATAATATACCTAACAATTTTTTTGTAGAACTCTTATTTCCTTTTTATTTCATAAACAATGTTATATACAAATGTGTGACTCGTGGGTAACTTTACTCTTTTATTCCTTAAATTTTATATTGAATAGACTGATCCAATTTTTTTTATAAAATTAGTTTAAATAATATGTTGTAGAGAAAATAATAATTATATACTCAATTCTCCAGAAAAATATAATTTTTGATACAACAGTTTTCTAATCAGAATAAATGAAGTTCATTAAATATTATATTTGTCATGTAAGGAAATACTAGATTTTACTTACATAGTATGGTAAGTAAAATGGGTTTTTAAAAATTAAGTTTAATGTATTAAAATTGTAATTCACATTACCCAATTGATTGTAGAGAATTGAAAAAGTACTTATGTTAATAACATCTGATGTTTTTTTAATTCTTCAAATTCATTAATACTTTTTTTCAATCAGGTTCAAAATCACTAAATTCTTAACTTTTGTTTTCATTTATTTTTTTTTATACATTTATATATCATGTAATACATAATTTTAGTTATCTCAGTAGCTTTAATCAAATATAGTATAATGTACATTGACTATTATAATATAATATATTTTATGTCCGTTGTGTTTGCAGTGTTCACTAATTTTGGCACGTTTTAAGACGAATGAGTAATAATGTATTATAAATAATTAAGAACCATAGGAATTTATTGTCTTTACTGGGCAATATTTTACACTATATAGGCGACCTCTAAAATTCGATATCGCTCTATACGTGCTTTACTCACCTGGACGATCCTTTGCGTCGCGTCGCCACAAGAACGTTATAAAACGATGATAAATATTCGAGTGAGGAATATTAACTAGAATATTATTATAACCGAACGCACGTGATAGTTTTTTTTTGTTTTTATTTTTAGTAGATGAATGTTTTCCAAATTTCCCGTACGGTTTTTCCGACCATCGTCCGAGTGCCAATACGTCACACACTCCACACGCGAAAACAGCAGTATAACACACGACTTGTCACCGCCGCTGTACGGTTTCAACCATGTGGCATGACTGACGTGATAACGTAACCGAGTCGGATTCAGCCGCTCGTTTTCCGATTGCCCGCGACCGCTGACCGAAACGCCCCAAACGTTACCGGTCAGAAACGATCCACGAGCGACCGAACCGAATTCTGACGTCGCGGCGCAGAACTCGATGAACAGAGTAATGGGTACTATACAATTTCATATTACAAACCAGTAAATGGCAGTAATTATTATGATATAATAATGTGCATAATGATTCAAACGCTTACCGCAAAGATGAGAAGAGTCGCCGAGTATAGTGCATAATGCACCGCTAATGTAATTGGTGTTGCTGCCCATCCGCTCCGTTCGCCTTATCTAGTGCGGATTTCCTGCGGTCTGAAACTCCGATCGCCTTCTGTGGTATTAAAAAAAAAATTTCCTTGAATCGCCTATACCAATTTCAATAAAACCATTCACTCGAATTGTCTCCTTCGACACACATATTATTATTATACAATAAACAGTAATTATTATGTTAATCGATTTTTAATTATTTACTTGCAACGCCACTATAAAGTTTTAAAAATCAAAATATTCAATTTAATATTTTTTTTTATACCTGAATTATTCTGATTGAATTAGATGTCCGTAAACAAAATGTTTTCTAAGTTATTTGATTACAAAGGTATTTTAATGTGATTACAGTCCAACAATAATATTATTTACAATTAAAAAGTTTATTTAAGAAATTTGTCAATTGGATTATTTTTTTCGATATGTACAGACAGTTTTGGTTCATAGTGAAATTCAAAAAAAAATAACACTGTTGTTAATAGTTTTAAATTAAAATATCATAAGAAATAAAGAAAACTGTTTGATAAAAAAAAATACCCTAGAAGCGATAATTTAACTATGTCAAATTGCAACTTTGATTACCTACTTTGATTAAAGTTTTTAAATATAAAGAACCTTATTCATGATTCACTTGAGAGGTACCTAAAATAATATCGATCAACCTATAGACTATCTGATTAAACTTGTTTAAATGATTATTATTTTGTTGACTAACAGTGAGATTTTCCGTGTTTTAAAATAAACCATAAAGTTGTAAGCAATAAATATATTTATTTATTTATCCTTATTTCTTGAATTTATTTCTTCATACAGTTTAGTTTTAATAACAAAAAAAAAAAAAATGTAAATTAATGGTATGCAAATTAAGTATAAAAATACATATAAGAATAATATATTTTTTTTTTTTTTTTTAACAAAATTCTTTATTACGCTATCTGTTACAATTAGAACAATAAGCTTAAGTGATAATAACAAAACAGACAGAAGAGACTGAAAGAAGAGGCCTCCCATCGGAGGTACTTCAACATGAATATAAATTTAAATTTAAGGTATTAATCCTAGGATAATATTAGTAATAGTGATAGTGCAGTGAATACATAATAGTTATAAGTAACAAAGATCATATAAGTTGTAGTGATACATTTTTTTTTTTTTTAAGACTAATATAATTATAACCATGCAATTTTTAATTACATAACTAATTCATTTTTGTCTTTATTATTATTTATTAGTTATTTTATTTGTTCTTTCATTTTTTTTTTAAATAATTTAAAAAACTTTGTTTTTCTAATTGTTATCATTTAAAATTATAAATAATTATATTGTGTTCGCCACTGTTTTAGATTACATAATTATTATTAATAATAAAATACTTAAGCAGATTTTTTTCTAAATATATATTTATAATAATTTACATATATTTTATCACCTAAAGACGTACAGGCAAATTAGTAAAATGTAGTATTACATTTTTTGATTGCTATTATAGCTAAAGCTGTGGTTATATAGTTATTTCATAATCATATAGTAGTATAACTATGAAAAAATAAAGTATACAAATTGAAACAAACAAGGTCATAATTTTTTAATTACCTATATCGCTTCGTATTTCAATTTTATAAATACTACGAGATTATATAGTTAAATTAAATAATTTAGAAGCTAATAAAAAATAATAATATATTAATGGACATCACGTCATTTGATGTTCATATATAACATTATCACATAAAATACATATTCAGAATCGTTTTTGACTGATTTCCTGAAGTTTTAAGACCAAAATATTATAAATGTATAAACATGCCATAGCATATAAAAAAATCATATTGTTGATTATGATTTATGAGTTATTACGTAAAATAGTCGTAGCCCGTAGGTAGGTATACTCGTTCAGTGTTCACACAGGTTATCTTCTAAGTATGGTGTTTTCAAGCAGATATATGGAAATTAATAATTATAGCGTAATGACACAAAATTAAAAAGTATAACATTATCATATTCTTTTCATTTTATTGAATATATTCTAGTGAATAAGACATTTAAATTTTAAATATTCAGGTACGAACTTTTTTTTTCACTTATTATATCCCCTTTTAATTTTTTCCAAATAGAGCACTGGGTATAAACTATTCATTTAAACATAATGATTTATAGCTTTTTAAGCTCACAACAACAATTTAGGGCCTAAATATAGGCACATTATTAAAAAAATTATTGAGAAAGAAATGGTTCTTAATAAACATATTTTACAAATTTCTTATTTATTTATAGTTATCTAAATATACAATTTTAGTTCATAACTAATTTTCTAAAATCAATAGTTTCTTTATATACGTTAAAATAAATTAATGGCTGGGGAAACATTTATACATTCCCTTGATACAAATAATTAAATGATTCATATAGGAACGCCTAAGGAATTTCGGAAACTTATCAAACAAATAACAAACCATATATTATGTACGTGTTCAGAAATCAGAAATTCCAAAAGGTTAGTGTTTATTTATAAAAAGTTTAAAAGTATAATATTTGTTAATATTTATAAAAAAAATGAATTATTGCATGTACCTATAGTATATATTTTAGTTATTTTACATAATATAAATAATACATAGTGACAATTTATTTACGAATTTGATAAAGTAAAAACTTCAACCTATTATAGGTATACTATACAGTTTGTAGGATGATTCATCAAGTACCTATATGCGCATTGGTCATTTCCATTTGTTCCATTAGTAATATATTAATATCTAATACATTAATTAAAATTTGGTTTTTTGGAAATCTTTACTCACCTATACTTAACTAAGAACTATTCTTTAAATAATTATAATTTTCATTATATTTAAGGACTGAAGGAGTGTTCTGTATAGTAATACTAACTTCTTTTTGTCGAGTGATAATCAACCATTTCTGTTGTAAACAATGAATCAGTTGAATTTTTTTTAAACTTGAAGTATCTTAATCAAAATTCAAACAAGTAGTTTCTGTCTCCTGAGTGTAGTTAAGATCAGGATATTTTAAATTTTAGGTTATATCAGTAAAACTGTTTTTTCTTTAACTGAAATTATTTCATGCTATATTTTTTTTTCGTAAAGTTTTGCTATGAACAAATCCAAACTGTACAATACTTAATGCACATAACAACTTAATAATTTTTGGATTTGACAATCATTAAATATCATTTATTATGAAAGAAGATTTAACAATTTTAAGTTTAAATTTTCTCTCCTGAAGAACTTTATATTTTAATTTATAGCACCTTTTGTAATTATACCCGGAAATTTGTCGCGTATGTTGTATTGCTTATGGGTCAGTGGAATATTTACGGGAAGGGGGCAAATATGGGGGATGAATCTCCCCATAACATTTTTTTTAACATTTTGTATCTCAAGGAAATGTATGTTCAAATGAGTGTTTCTATAATATTATTTAAAAAACACAGTATTAGGTAATTTGACAGTTTTCGTATCTACAACTGTTTAAGAGGACACTACACACCCATCATTTTCTAAGTAATAAAACACTATAACAGTTTAGGGATAACGTCCATCATGAACACACGCTTTTATGTTCGATCTGATATCTGTATTTTAATTATGTGATTTGCATTATTGTTTTCAACGTATATCATATTATTATGATTCGTTCCGGTAAAAGTTCGCCTTGTACGCCTACAACATCAAAACAAATATTATCCAGTACTTTAAATTTTCGTCGTCACGAGTGGAAAAAGTCCAAAACTTTCATCTCATCTTTCTACTTCGCTGCATGCTCTAGCCTCAAATGATACTATAGTGATGACTCTGTATTTGATATGGTCCCATACTTCCGTGATGACACTGTTGTTTCACCCTCACACTCAGACCAGGCTGAGTTCATTGCAGCTCCGCCTCTCCCCATTTGGGACTTTAATAACTTCTCCGCATTTAAGAATGTATATTAATTAAGGCCCCCAACGGGTTGACATGTAAGTCCACTCCTTCATACCTTATCGTCCGTCCAAATGGTAAACACTCACGCTTTCTATTAATTGTAGAAACACAATATTTACAGATATAACTTTAAACACCGAGTATATATCTGGTAACGTCAATAACTGCAGTAATAATTAATTTTGATTCTGAGAAAATAAACATGGGATGTTCTAAATATATTTTGTAGGTAGGTTTGTATTATATTTTATTATATACAATTAATATTATCAGCAAATATATACCTGCGCATTCATTTTTAGAACATAAATACATAATACATATTTAGTAATCTAATAACGTTCATAATTGTTCGAACAATTGAACAGCTTTAAGCTTTGACATTTCAATTTGAGACTTTTCTCGGTTATTTATGTATTACTGTCAAAAGGCGATTTTATTGCAATTTCAGTACCTATAATAAATTAAATAGTAAATAGTATAACAATACCAGATGAAGTAATATATGAGTTGTGTCTAAGATGTCACAAAAAAGAAGATTTGATTTTGTCTTATACGTCATATTATATGCCAAATTATAAATATGTATTGTTGTAAATTGTAATGCTGTATAATATGAGTGATATTATAAAAAAAGAATGGTTAAATGCCACTTGTATTTGAAATAGTAATTTTTTTAACAAATTTTTAATCTTAAGTAGGTTACCTACTAACATGTATTAGTAGTACAAATATTTTGGTAACGTATTTTGTATTGATGATATAAAAAAATATATTATAATTTATGGTAACAGATGGTGAGGAGGTAAAGCCTTATTAAGTTTGGGATCACTTGATAACTTCATATCTCCCCCCCCCCCCCAAAAAAAAAAAACAAAAACCTAAATATTCCATTCATACGTATATGCATCTAAAAGCGTTCTTTTTTTTTATACTTAGCTCGACTCCGTCGAGTCGTTGGATTATACATTAAGTCCAATAACAACATAACAACAAATGTATGCTTTTACAAATGGTTTCAAATGTTCTTGGCCTGATAATAATAATAAATACACATTGTGGTAAACGTGACTTAAAGCAGTTAAAACTATGTTGTGTCGTTTTTAATTTTTTTTTTTTCAACGTGTTATTTCGAACCAGGGGAGGAACTGGTGTTGGCATTGCTTCTCCTCCGGTCCCCATCGTTTATTGTACAAAAAAACAAAGGTAGTTTCAGAGCAATAAGCATCCTGGGATGCTCCCCACACTGCTACCGAACGGACTTTCCCTAACCAGAGTCAGCAGGCAGCAGCCCTGGAATCTTATCCGTGGTTGTCTTTGCGTGCCCGGCACGCCCACCGCACTAAGGTCTCGTGTTGTGGTCCTGCGATGGCGTGATCGTCGTACCCGCCTGTGGTATCAAGTGGTGTGTAGAAGAACGTGGGTCGGTGATTCCTTCGATAGTTGCTGTGCAGCGTGGAGTCGTCTCCCATGTAATTCTTCGATCCACGGATTGCAGTAGTGACCTGGTATGGAGAGAGGGTGATTTAGGGGGTCCTTTTCATCTACGCTCGTCAGCTTGTCTCACTCCTCCTCCTTGATCGTCATTACGTTCTTGATCATCCGAGACCATTAAATGCCGGTCCACAGACGACGTCAGGCAGATCCACGAAGCTTGGGTGGTGGTCCTCTAGTTCGTCGCTGTGTCCAGACCAGTACGGTCACTCTAACAGAATGCGATTGGCCTTGTCGAACTCTCCAGCGCAGTGGTAGCAGCGTGAGCTGGCGACCCTACTCATCCGGCGCAGGTATTGCTAGAAGCAACCTTGGCCCGTTAGTGCCTAGGTCATGTCGTATGTCAGAAGCACTTTTGCCACTGTCCTCCCGAGCCACCTGCTTACGTCCGAAATAACCAATTGCGTCCACGACGCTACGTCGTTTGAAGCCTGTAAGTGCTTCTTTAGTAACTTTACTTTGTTGTGTTAATTTTTGAACTAATTCTATGTAACCTCGACAGTAGCGTACCCAGTGGAGAGGATAGAGATCCCTCTTGTCCCAATAGCCCCTTATTTGTGTCTTAGGTATTACCACCACAATTTAATTAAATGTATTATTATTTATAAGTTATAACATCTCGCCCCCCCCCCCCATCGAAAATTATTGGGCACGCCACTGCCATCTGACGTGTATGTGTGTAGTGATTACACACCACACGTCACACGACGACAGCAAATTGTGGTATAACCTAAAAATAATATGTACAACTTTCAAGAAACTCCAGTAAAACAAGTGTTAGCTCATTCAAAATAAATATTACACATAATCGTTATTTTTGTCTGTTGATAAAATTAATAATTATCTTATTGAAGCATCAATAATATTTAGTTTATGCTTTCAAAAACAACACCTATAACTATTATAGCTATGCCAGTTGTATAATGTTGTATGTTTGAAATTGTTTTTAGAAGTGTTTAATTTTTAAATATTATTTCTGGTAATCATATTGCTTTATGTCTTGTGATATACTGCAAGTAACTATTGGCTCATTGTGTAGGTAGTACAAATGCTGAATAAAATTATTCTAAAACAACAATAAGGACTAAAAAATAACTAATCTGTATTCAGCAAACTGATATACCTAATAATAATTATTAATATGAAAAATATTTTCTTTTAAATATTTTTTATAAAGAAAATTTTTTTTTTTTTTTTTACTGAAACTAATAAGAAAATAATGATATTGATTAATATCTACTCAATAGCTACCCATATAGTTATATTATATAATAAAAAACAATGATGGATCCAGGACAATTATTGGTCCCCTCGAAAACAACACCGTATGTGGACAATTGGCCACCGTCATAATGTTATACACTAACAATAGTTCCCCGCCTTGAAATTTAAATAAAAAATATTTTTTAAGCATAACACGTTCTTACTCGTATTATAATTAAAATAATAATTAGAAAAAATTAATATTTAAATTTTCTTCAATGTACAATATGGTAACTTCGCTAGGACTGATAAATTTAACCATTGATATATCATTATTCTCGCTGAACGTTTTTTATATTTTTATCACTTCCGCGCTTGAATAATGTCACAACTCAAAACTATTTTTATATTTTGAATGGTAACATTCTTCTTGACTGACTTGATACAATTTCATCTTTAGTAAAACGACACAATAATTAAATTTTTGTAGAGTACCAACTCGTTATCTTTACGATTGTAAATAATATAAAATTATTAAAATAATGTAAATAGTACCAGCCAGCAGTCATTTATTCTATTATTGTCATAATAATAATTTTGTTGAATTTGTGTTACTTGATGATCGTCATTTTATTAAAGACATATTATCTTAATATTGTGGTCCATGTTTTAAATATAAAAAATACTATTATAAGTTGTAAACTTATTACTATTAAGAACTGTGTGGTATAAACTATAAATACAAGTTAGGTACAATAGGTTTATTATAAATAATATTATTAATACAATTTATTATTTTAATTGTATTTAGTACTCAGTTTTGAGTTGTGTCACTATTCTTTCAGCAAGCAATATCATAAAAATGATTTTTTCAGGCAAGATCAATGACATCAGTCAAAATGTCTTCAACTATTTGTTAATAACCTTAAAATAATTCATCTATTTTTAACATCTACCAAGCGTATTTAAGAAAACAATGTAATTTAATATTTTTCTATCAAAACCAAAAAAATGTAATAACAATTTGATTTTTAATGTATTTTTTAGGTAGAATGTAGATGATAAAAGCAGTAATTTATTATTGTAAGTGTGGTTTGCAATATAATGTGTTTTTTTTTAGCATTAGTACTTTGGTGCTTTCTTAAACTTTAGTATAACGTTATACTATCTGTATAGAATTTAGAAAAATATTATTCTTTGATTTATTTTGATTGATTGTTTTTACTAAGTTCTATTATTTTTATTAAAAAAATGCAGTCGTTGCTTTTATCAGTAAATTATTGCACAGTAAAAAAATATTTGTTTCTGGAGTTAGTTTTCAGTCTTGTTAGTTTTGAATTTTTTTTTTGGGTCCAATACTCCGCCGGGGTTATTTAATGGACAATTCTGAAAAATGTAATGTATCGCTAGTTACGGAATTGCTCACATATTATTTTATATAACTGAAAGCCAATAAATATTAAGAGATGTTTTTATTATATACAATCCCGCAAAAACAGATATATTAAGCAAGAACATTAGAACAACTAAATTCGTGATACGTCTATATATGGTTTTGGTTAAAACGATTTATACTTAACCATTTCATGGTTCATGAAATTTACAATTTTTACCTAATGGCACAATGAATAAATGAGATATAGGAATACATACATACAAGGTTATAAACAGTCAATCAAGCAGAGAGAAAAAAAAAGTGTACAATTAGGTATAGTCTAACGTAACAACATACATAGTTTGTAGAAAGTAGCCACTCATTAGCGACACTTTCGTCAAATTATTTAAACATAATTATAAAACTATAAACAATTGCTTTCAAAACACAATATTTTACTAATCCTATTTTTGTTTTATTTTTTAAATAAGTAAATTTTTTTAATTAATTAATAAATTAATGAACACAATATTGTAAAGCTTAATTTAGAATATTAAATATTTGTTGTATTTTATTAAATAAATGATTTTTTTATTATCAACCCTGATATAAAACTTGTTAAATATCATATTCTCTTATTAAATTAATGACAAGATCAGATTATATATCTGTTACGTCGAATGTATAATATTGCATATTACATGAAATCGGCAGAAAAATTGCCGACTTCATGAAATGAGTAACGCTTTTGCCGACAACGTGAAATCGGCAAATTTTTATTGCTAATTTCATGAACTAGGCAGACTTTTTTCTACTGAATGCATGAATCCGGTAACACGTTATTATAACATAATTACAAATAGTGGTACCTATATAAATAACCAATAATTGCACGCGTGTTCATTGAACACCTATGACGGTAATACGGTATAAGTAAATACAAACATTTTTTCTTAGTTATAAGAGGGATTTTTAACGTACTGTTCCTCTTAAGAGAATCAAACTTCAAATATATAAGCAAATTAACAAAAGGGAGAGCTAATAGAACAAGGTAAGCGAATCTATAGTAGCAGAAGACAAGTAGTTGAGAAACAAAGAGAAAAATATAAATATTATGCAGGTGATACATCATACGCTTAATATCTACCCATGCTACCAAATCCTGTATAATATCCTAACGAACAAATTTAATTAAAATTGCTCATTATCAAAAATACGCAAAATTAACGACACATGACATATAAAAAATGGATGTTTAAGTGTGATTGGACATTGTAAATAAATCGTAGAGTAATAATAACGTGTATCGATCCACACCAATCAGAGACAAATCCGTTCCAACAAGGGTTAACGAGTACTGTTCGCAGCCATATGAGGTAAGTTTTTTTTTTGAATGCCCTGGGGCTTTATTATTTAAACGACCCAAGGGTCTTTATAAAAATGTTTGATAATTATACATATTTTACATACTAGATATAAATTATATATATACATTACACTGTGATGGAGTCATTTCCAATGAAGTGGCTCCTGCCTTAATCTAAAATCTTAAACTAAGTCGTATGGTTTTAGACGCTTACGACGTCTGATGTCCTTGGAGTTATCTAATAATTGGATGGCCAATGGATTGAAATGATGATTTAGCCTCGTCTCGTGTTTGCGAGCAAACCTTTGGATTTCGTCTGCTATTGTGGGCAGCTTTAAATCACGGTGAATTGCGTTGTTTCTTTCGAATCGGGAGGCTGCAGTGATGGTCCGAAGGATGATATTTTGCTGAATCTTTTTGTGGGATTGGTGATTGATTCAGTACTATTTGGACGTTTTCGGTTTTGCGTAACGTATAGTTAACATGCACCGATTTATCGCCGTTGATCTTAATTTCCCAACGTCTTGTCCAGGCAAAGATATTGTCGATTGACTTGTGTAAGTTATCAGTTGCAGTGAGGTGACTATTACGTGTTGACAAAATTGCCGTATCGTTGGAAAACAAAGCTAATGTTGTGTTGTCGTCGTTTGGTATATCAGCCGTATAGAGTAAGTACAGGTCCTAAAACACTACCTTGTGGTACTCCAGCTGATATATCTTTCCATTCGGTTATCGCTTCTTCGTGTATGACTCGAAATTGACGGTCGGTCAAGTATGATTCAAGAAGTACACACCAAATATGTGGCAGCTGATCACGCAGTTTGATGAGGAATCCTTTATACCAGACTTTCTCAAAAGCCTGGACTACATCAAGGAATATTCCCAGCAGTACTTTTTTTCTTCAAAAGCTTTACTAATCACATTAGTAACTCGATGTACTTGATCGATTGTCGAATGTTTGTTGCAAAATCCAAACTGATGTTTTGGTATAAAATTTTTTTCCTCTATAATCGGTTTTAGGCGTTTAAGCAGAAGTTTCTCTAAAAGTTTAGATAAACTTGAAAGGAGTGATATCGGTCGGTGTCATGTGACATTTTCAGGTGGTTTTCCTGGTTTGAGCAACATGATCACTTGTGCCAGTTTCCATTTTTATGGAATGTATCCCGTGCGCAAAATAGCGTTGAATATGGGTGTAAGATGAATGATAGCCTTCTTTGGAAGTTTTTTCAGTATTTTTGGACTAATTTCATCATAGCATGGTGATCTTTTTGGGTTTAAGTTGTTATCTATTTCTTTGGCAATTTTTAACGGCGAGAAATGTTTGATTTTTTCACGTGTTGCATTAAGTGGTTGGCATTGCAAAATGTCAAGCTCAGATTCAATAGTGCTTGGTATAAATACATGTTCAAGATACCGAGCGTATATTTCGGCTTCATCTTGTTCACTGTGTGTCCAGGTGCTGTCTTCCTTGTGGAGAGGTGGTATCTAAACACGAGGCCTCTTTATGAGTCTTGTGGCTTTCCTAACGAATAGTCGGTATTATCCGTCGCAGTGAGACAACTCAAGTATGATTTTAACGTTTCATTTTTCATTTCTTTGATTTTGTCATGAAGAATAACACTGTTCCATTCCGTTTTATCCGTTGGGTTCCGTGTACTATGCCATGTTCGTCTCGGTCAACGTTTTTGTTGGACTAGTTTTCTTATTTCTAGTGTGTAGGTTAATTCGTAATTATCATTGATAGCTACCGGAGTTGCTACTTATGCCACATTAGTAATGTCGTCGATTATTTTTTTAACTGCAATTTTAATGTCTGCTATTGTTCTTAGTCGAGTTGAAAGTATTATGTTTTCTTCAAGGGTATTTCTGAATAGGTCCAATTTGTTTTTTGTTTGTTATAGACATTTTTTTTGTTTCATTATCACATCGGAGCTTAGTGAGAGAAGCACAGGAATGTGATCTGACGTCAGTTCTATTAGTCCTTCTACTTCCATATAATTGGATGAAATTCCTTTCATTACGTAGAAATCAATAAAATCAGGTAATTTATTTGGGTCAGTCGGCCAATATGTCAGTTTTCTAATTGAAATGAATTGTGCTTTAATTGTATTTGCTGATTTGAACAATTCCCGCCCTTGTTGGTAATCAATCTCGATACCCAAAAGGTGTGTTTGGCATTCAATCTTCTCCAGCAATAAATCTTCTACCGAGTGTCTGGAAGAATTCAATAAGCATTTTATCGTCTACTTTATGTCTTAGTGGACAATATATAGCACAGATAGTTAGATCATTGTGGCCGTCGTTAATATGGACACTAGTTGCCTGTAAATATTCTTGAGGATGTTTATCACGTTCATAATGTTTAATTGATTCTTTTTTTATTACTGCAGTTCCACCATGAGTGGAATTGCTGAGATGTTCTGTTGTATATATTTGATAGCCACGTAATTTTAGAATGGTCTAAGTTGTGGAGTGGGTTTCTAAAAAGCTATGTCAATTTTTTCGTTATTCATAAGATGTTCAAGTTCTTGTATTTGTTGTACAAGTCCGTTAGCGTTCCATGTTATGATTCGAAGCGTTGTACTAATTTCTTCTTTTTTTGTGCTTTGGTATTAGGCTGGCTATTTTCAAGCCTGTCCAATCTCTTATTTAATTTTGCTATTGCTGTCATAACGTCAGATAGATATTCTAACCTAACGGTAAATTTTTTTTTTTGTGTATGGGTTTGAGTTAGTGGACCCTTTTGATTTTCGTTCGAAGAATTAGCCATCTGTGCAAAAGAAACTTCTTGAGTGACTGGTTTCGCAGGTTTTTGTTGTATTCTTTGTACTGCTGTAGTTTTATTAGGGTGAGCTTTTTCTATTGCATTTTTATAAGTGATGCATCCTTTCCAATTTACAGTATGTATTTATTGCCTTTGATTTTTTAGACTTAGGGCAATTTAGTGAAGTGTGACCTTCACTACGTTTTACACACTTTGGTGTTTTGAAACAGTAGTTTTGAGTGTGACCAAATATTAAATAAATATTTTTGCATCGTGGCACTTCTTTTTTTTTCCTTGAAGATTCCACTTTTATCATATAATAGCACAGATTTTTAATATCATAAATGTCTTTGTTGTTTGCTTGTGGCTCCAAATCCACAAAGAATAATGGAAGCCTTACAATAGTTCGATTACTAAACTTGTTGTTAGGGTAAACTGTTTTTTTTATTTGAATGTTCGTAACATTATGTACAGTATGTCCTAAATCGGATAATTCACTTTTAGTGTCATAGGGGTCAATTTCAGGGTGTAATCCACGAATTACCACCAGAAAGTTTTTTTCTGTTTTAAGTTAGTATCTATGATACTCATTTTTTTGCTCTTCTAATACTTTTATAGTTCATCGAAACTTATCATTTATTTTTTACACCACATACTGTTATGGGAGGAGGTTTATGAATTTTTACAGAAGTTTTCGCTACTTCTTCCGTCACTTTGACTGATTTATTAGGCAAGCTCAAAATTTCTTTGGAGCTCCCAGTGTTCATTTCAGAAATCTGAAGTTGTAATTTCTCATTGTTTAATCGCAATTCCATTACCATTTGTTTCAAGGTCACGTTGTATCTTTGTATTTGTGTCCAAATACTAGCATCAATTGTTATATTATGCAACGGATTTGAACCGCCGTCCATATTTTCATACATTGAGCAATTCGGTCAGTTTGAGTGTGACCCACTTATAATATATTTGTTTATAAAAACTTACCATCCGTCCGACTGGCTGTGGTTTACATTGTAAACATTAAGAAAAGAAAAAAAATTGTAGTAACTTAGACTGTACTATTTCACGAACTGCGAAAGCGAAACATACGTGTTGCTTGTGTGCAAATCGCAACTATATGAGGTAAGTAAACACATGACACATATATTTTACACTCGAAGACGGATTTTTATATAAATATTTAACTCAATACTATACAGTAGTAATTCCATAGATAGGAAATAATAGTGTGCTATTACATCATCTGCGTCCACGCTTGTTTGATCTATTTCCGCGTGCCGCTTCGTACCATTTTGTTCTTTTTAATAGTATTTTTATTCTACTACATACATATTGGTCATAAACCTATGGGCTATGGGATACATTATGTTTAACAGTTGAGGAAGTTTGAGAAATATTTTATTTTTATTTTTTACTGTAATTTTGCTAAGTCTTTATTTTTGTGAACAAATTGTATATATTTTTTAAGTTCTCCTTTCCAAGAACTTAATGCATCGTTGATGAGTTTCCGGGAATTTGTCTGGAGCTGTTGAACTTGAGGCATTCTAGTGTATTGTGTTTGATGGTCAATTCTTTGTCACAAAGTTCACATATCGGGCAGTCTTATTTTGTAATGAGGTATAAGTGTGTTAAACAGTCTTTTAATATTTGATTGTGTAACACGAGATATATCAATTATCTATGTATAATGAGATTTAGTTAAAAAATAATTGTGAGAATATATCAATCGGTTTTTTTTTGTATATATAGGTTCTATAACTATAGAATGCGTTCCTAAAAAATATATTCTGGTAAAAAAAAAACTATGACTTTATAAGTAATTATTTCACGACACCAAAGACTAGTTATATTATAAAATATTGGTAAAAACTATAACCTGATTTCATCAATTAATAAAATTATATATCATGTTTTAACTAGTAAAAACCAAACTAATTAGTAATTACCTACGTCAAACATTGTGATTTAGTTGAATTAGTTTCAAACATATTATTTCAACAAACTCAAAACAAAAATATACAAATTAAAAATCATAAAATATATTCCCAATAACTAAAAAAAAGGTTCCATACTAAATGTAAAAGCTATTTATTTAAACGTTAAATTAGTACAATGTAATTGGTTATCCGTGAATTATTAAATATTATGCAATTATTCGAACGTCAAATTTAACACTCATGGTTTTTGTGAACTGGCACGGAAAACTACTACTACATATTTTCTACTCCAGTCAATACGCTTCATCTTCTTTCATTTATAATGTCATAAATGTCAAGCCACTTGACATTTACCATACGATGTGCATTGTGTTGAAGTCATTTTGCAATGTACCTAGCATTTCCCGTTTTTTCACTAAAAAAAAATCGATGGGTATTAACTTGAAAAAAATACAATTTAAATTTAACTTCACACTTTGTGTTATCTATATTTACTTTATGTATTTTATGTATCAATCCGTTATTCAGAATTTTCACGTAATTATTCTAATTTTTAATCCTTAGGAATTAACTCTATATAGTTAATGTTATATGTCATATGATTATAAGTAGGAAAAACAAACTGAACAAAGAAAAAAAACAAATGGTAACTAAACTTTAATATGCAATGTTTTATTATGCAATTATTACATAAATTAATGTTTAGTAAAATGAAATGTGATCATCAATGCTCAACGCCGTAACAATTAATTTCTAATGATAGAACAATAATTAGTTCACATCATAAATATATTATAAAAGTTAAATAATAATATTATACAAATTTATTCCTATAACCATGATGGTTATAACTTATAAATGGCAATGTGAAATAATAAATAGACATTTTTATTTTACTTTTATTTTTCATCTCGGTAGGTTTGCTGATTTGTAAATGAGTATTATTTGAGCATGTTTCCAAATAGATGGCATGTAAGAAAGGTGAAGTATAGAGTTGAATATATATGATAATAGTATTATTGTTTTGGATGTTAGTTGTTTTAAAAGTGGAGTAGTTTTGAACTCATGACCCGGTGCTTTACCGTTATTTCAATGTTTTATATTGAAAACTAATACTTTTGGGGTAGTGGGTTTGGCAGGCATAGAGACTAGTAGTGGAATATCTAAAAACTCGTACACTCTGGTGGAGTGCCCAGCACTTGGTGGACATTTTGGAGGTCCTTGTGGACTTGTGGCAGCCTCTATAGTTGGCTGGGTGTGGTTGAGTACCTAAAGCACAATTGGCAAGAGAGTCCTTATATTATTGTATTCACTTGACAGGTGGTTATCGCCATATTTCACACATCTAGGTTAATGATTACAGTATGCTTGAGTATGACCATAGGACTGGCAACGCGTGCATTGAATTAGATTGGATCGGGGACGGGGCTCGTCTATTTTTATTTTTGTGTAATTGAGTGTGTCTATTGCAAAAATATCTTTGTTTTTTGGTGAAGGTTCTATGTCAGTAAAAAAGAGTGGGAGAGGTTTTTTGTTTGATTATGTAGAACGTTAGTGATGTTTCAAACCTTTGCAATTTAATTCCTCTTTTATTGTGTCTATATAGGGGTACGACTCGTTTGCGCACATTTACCTTTTTTACGACACGTTTGCGCACAAAATCACAACTCGTTTGCGCACACATATTATAGGTTTAAATAATAAAGATACAACTCGTTTGCGCACATTTACCTTTTTAGTTAATTACTTGATGTATGTGTGGATGAGCAGTGTAAAACTGACTGTTATAATGTTTGTGATAACTTTCTGCGCCATTAGTAGTCTTAGGATTATTAATAGGTTCTCAAGCCCATAATTTTGGAGGAAAACTGCTGCCCGACATTATGTAATTTTATAAAATATAATCGGAAAATATAGTAGTAGTACTAGTGGTCGGTGCTATCGACATAAGATCACAATAAAATCCATCAGAAACTTCTTCAGGTAAATAACTCAATCCAAAAAAATATGCTTTCTGGTGAAAGACTGTTAATAATAATTTTTGTACTGTTTGACTGGGTACTGATAATTTGTACCGATAATTAATTACATTAGGTAAGTCCAAATTTAAAAATATAAAATATAATACCTGGGTTACATAGTGTTCGTGTTGTGCGCAAACGAGTCGTCCGTTATCAGGTTAATGACGGTATTCGTTGTGCGCAATCGAGTCATCGATATCTAGGTAAATAATTTGGATTGTGGTCGTTGTGCGACCGGAACGAGTTGCACCGGTCTATAGGCATAGAATGATGGAGGTGTCTTCTTAACACTCTGTATGATTCTTCATTTTTGATTTGGTGTGTGTGGAAGTTGACTTTTTTTTCTTTCAATAATTTTACAGTTTTGCGATATGAATCGGTTGTATATGTATTTAGTTTTAACCCATTTACGGAAGATTTGCATAGAAAACCTTCAGGTTGCATCAGCTGATTAATAGATTCGCAGAAAAAATTAAACTGCATTATATCGGTTTCAATAAATATATAGTTGGTGGTAATAGAAGTCTTGTTTGCTATAAATTTCTCGAGGTTACAGTAACTGCAGTAGTATGCAGTACAGCATTATAAATTTTGATGGAATTAGATAATTAAATGATTTTAGTTTTGTGTTGTATTTAAAAATATTATTATTTTTGAGTACTTGAATCATCTTAAGTATATTATTATATATAATTCAACTTAACCGGCTACCATGTGAATAATAATAATATAAATATAATATAAAATATTCTAGTCTAGATAGATATCTATATTATAGGAATAACAATGATATTATATCATTGAATTCAAATTTAACACCATCCATTACAATGACCCACTTGTAACCTACTGCATAGCAGAGCGACTTCCACTTACCCGCTTTTTAATAATTTCCTATACATTAATAACAATATATTTTACTAGTGCTCGTTTCATAGTACCCCGCTGAAGTGTTAGCGAAAAGGGGATACCAATTTTCTAGACACAGTTGACTGAATTATAAAAGTCATTCTTGTAATAAAGGTGATTTTGGTGGTCGGAAGTGATAAGGTTTGGTGATAAAGATTTGTGATAAGGTTAGGCGATCTCGTACCAAAGGCGGGAATAGTCCAGTTTGAGTGTCTAAAAATCTCCCATGGCCCAATTGAAGGATACGGTCCGCCGGCGTATGTCCGGTGCTTTTTTGTATGTGTAAAAAAATTCAAAGTTTGAAATCATCTTTGAGTGTCTAGCAAGTCAGTCATCTGAAGTGAAAGTCGATAAACGTTCAAGTTAGCCACCTAGGTAGGCAATCCGACTTCGTCGGATCACGGACTATGTGCTACAGCGAATCAGCTAGACAATTGCAGACACGACGTTGAGGGGCTAAAAATGAAAAAAAAAATAACAATAATTCCGATACTAAAATTAAATCATGAGAAAATAGAAAAACTCCAATAAAATAATGCTGACAATTCGGACGGCCATGCTAAACCGTCATGACACAGTAACACACCATTATATACATGTATGATTACTAATATTTTAAATAATATAAGATATTAAATAAAAGGTATTATATACAAAAACATATACCTTCATATTGTTATACATATATATATATGGCATACGATAATAACTCTTATGATTACCTATATTTTATAGGTGACATAGAGCGGTGGTAGATATCAATGTAGTTATTGTATATATACACAATAATAAAGAAAAACAATTGGAAGTTTGTAAAATGTGAAAAAAATCGAAAAAAAAGTGGAGATTTCGGGCGGCCGTGTTATTCCATACGGCGTCGCCAAGCGCCACCCAGAAGGCGTACACCGTACACCGGTAACGAACTCGAACCTACCTAACTATCTACGTTTGGGGAACCTACGCCTAACCTACAGAGCCACTGTTTGTGTTGAGAACAATGGTTAAAACATTAAGACTTAAGCTGTGTGTCTACGGAACAATTTAAACCGATATATTTGATGTAATCGTATATATTTCGCGGGTGATACGCTTATATCGCATATTATTCGCAGGGTATGCGAAAAATGTTTGAATCACGGGCAAACATTGTACTCGATTACGTGTGTACATGTATATATACGCGTATAGACAGTCTGTCTGCCGGCGTCATTTCTAAACGCTATTGCAAAGAAAACCACTCGAAGGCAGTTAACTACGCGATTCCGGCACGAACGGCGTGCGAAATGACGAAACGGATGGAGAAAACCTGCAAAAAAAGTCCAGCCGGCAGCACGGCGACCACGGCGAACGGCACACGAATATAAATCACACAGCGGCGGCTTCGAGAGATCGACTATAAAAGAGGGCCGAAAGGGTTTAAAAACGTCGAGATCGGTTAAAAAAAAGGGAACATTTTCGAAAATATGAGACAAAATGATGAGGAAGAGGTGATAATAACGGAGTCGTATAAAAATTTGAAAACCGATCGCCGCCGCCGCTGCGAAGTTACGCGATTGGACGCGCTAAGGAATTGACGGACCGAATAGTCGGCGGGCGGTAGAAGCCGAGCGGCGTTTAAGCGTTTGCTCTAAGAGTTCGTTTTCCGTTCCACAACGGTCCACTATAGCCAGGGGCGCCACACGTTTGGCATTTTATAGTATAAGAAAGAAGAAGATATGTGTAATGCGCAACTAAAGTGTGAACATTTTGGGAGGCAAGTAGGCAACTCGAATAAAATCTACAATCATCGGAAGCAACTAGTGTATATAAACCTTTTATTTACAATGAGGATGGGAGTAAATAGGTATATTTTGGTAGTACCTACGCATCACTCCCAACTATATGGAGTCAGGCCTAAGTCTGTATGAAATGGGAGGAAAATAATGTTTTTACGTAGGGATTACGTGTAGTCGTTAAATATGACCGTGAAGCAATTCATGTGGTAAAAGGATTTCGGGACGCAATTCGTGTGCAGCGCTTTATCCTACACCTCCATAAGGTTCTACCCCTCACCTCTTAATTACTCATATCATTGTCTACTCTGTCTATTCACCTCTTTTTAATTCGGCCATACTCTCCCTTTCATAAATTCTATATTTATTTCTAGAGCCATTCTCTCTGAGTCTCACTTCCTCTATATCGTCCCTTCGGTCCTCGGCCAGGATAGTGCATTATTACAGTATAAGGTTTTTTTCAGGTCATTTTCAGTTACTATTCTGTAGTGGTCGGGAACGGTTGTTTGTCGTTTTTCTTTCACTCGCTTATCACTTACCTTATCGACTAACCTTTGGCATCGACGAACTACATTCGAATTTATTGCACGTTATTATAACTGCTATAGCTCGGGTTTCATTAATTTACTATATCTAAAATAACGAAAATGTTGTGTAACACATGCAACGATGACATCTTTCTTGATGATATTTTAACTTGTTCTATATGCAATGAAAATTTCCATTTTATGTGTGTCGCATTGAGAGAAGCTACTTTTCGAAAAATGTACAAAATAACAAAGACAAAATGGGCTTGCAACAAATGCAAGTTTAATGAGAAGCAGCCAATCAATAATTCACCGGTAAAAAAACCCGTCATCGATATTACGAAAGAAAATTTTAATAATCTATCTGATTCAGTAAATTTTATGAGCGACAAGTTTGACAACTTTGGTGCAAAATTACAAGAATTATTATCTTCAGTTAAAGAAATGAGAGAAGAAAATCGAGTATTAAAAAAACAAAATATTATATTCAACAATGAAATTATATTATTGGTGAACCGTGTCAATACGTTGGAACAAAAGGCTCTTGACAATTTCATTGAAATTATTGGTGTACCGGAAACTCAGGATGAAAACAGTGTAGAAACAGTAAAAACAATCATAGCAAAATTGGGAGTGGAGACAACGGTCAATAGGGCATTTCGTGCACCTTCAAAATTCAAAAATAAACCCAAGAAACTTGTAGCAGAGTTGAGCACTCGTCAATGCAGTAGCAACACCATAAGCAACTCGAGAAAGACTAAACCGAAAGGAAATATGTTTAACGAAAAATGGGGTATGGAACCAATTTATGTAAATAATTATCTTACTTTTTTTAATAGAAACCTGCTCTTTAAAACTAAGACTTTTGCTCGCGAAACCGGATATAAATTTGTTTGGTTTAAGGACTCGAAAATATTTATAAAAAAAAATGAAGACCAAAAAGCAATTCTAATCGAAAACGAAAGCTCGTTAAGCAACTTAAATTAGATTTCCTTTAATTTCTACTTCGATCTTGTATATATCTTTTTATTTTAATTATCATGGATATGTTTAATAATGTGATTGAAAGTATTAAATATAGAACTAATTATTTTGAGTCGTTCTCTGAATATAATTCATATTTAAATAACAATAATGAATCTCATTTAAATATTATATGTTTTAACATAAGAAGTGTGAATGCGCATTTTGACGAGCTGCTTTTATTTTTAGAAAATGATGTAAATAATAAGAAAATTGATATTATAGTTTTAACTGAGACGTGGCATAACTCACTGTTTTGTCACTATATGATACCTGGTTACAGTATATTATTCTCTAGTACAAAAAGAAACCAGAATGATAGTATAATAATTTTTGTGAAAAATCATCTAAATGCGGATTTTTATGACTATGACTTTTTAGAATATAATATTGTAAAACTATCGTTGATAATCAACAATGTGCCTATAACTATTGTATGTATATACAGATCACCCTCATCTGACTCTATAGGTTTCATTAATTCATTAAAATATGTTTTCAATAATTTAAATTTGAATTCTGGTATAATTACCTTAATTGGGGACATGAATATAAACATAATTGGTGCACAAACAGTTAATAATTATGATTACCTAGACCTTTTATCAGAAACTGGTTTCTATTCTTTTATAAATGTATTTACAAGATTACCACTAGGTCAACAACATTCGTGTTTAGATCACGTGTTCATTAAAGACAATAATAATTCACTCGGGAATATTAACGCGGGTGTTCTACTAACTGATATAACTGACCATTGTTCAATTGTAGTTACAATTCCTATACCTGTTAAAATTAAAAACATTATCAATACTATCAATGTCATAAACTATGATAAACTTAAACAAATGTTGTATAATGAAAAATGGACTAAGATATATGAATCTAACTCTGTAGATGTATGCACAACAAATTTCCAAAATACAATTATGAATGCCATAAAAAAATCCTTAACAACAAAAAACATAAACTCTAAAAATAAAAGATTGAAAGAATGGATGACCAAGGGTCTGTTATGCTCAGTTCGTCGCAAACAATATATTTCAATGAAGTGCAAAAAAAACCCAAATAATGTAAGTCTTGCGTCATACTATAAAAAATATAAAAATACATTCACTAAACTTTTGAAGGTTGCCAAAATTAAATTTTATGAAGACAAATTTAGCAAAGTGTCGTATAACCCAAAATTAACCTGGAAACTTATCAATAAGATCATGGGTAGCAATCCAAAAAACAATGATAAAATCAAAACTGTTATAATGAACGACAAAATATTGAATATAGATGATAATCCTAAAGAAGTGTCAAATGTGTTTAATAACTATTTTACAGACGTTGGTAAAAATTTAGCAAAAAACTTCAATAAAACTCACAATCTGGTATTAAATAAATCCAACGATAATATATTATGTTCCTTTGATAAGATTTTTCTAGAAAAAATATTGATGTATCAGAATTAAGAATAATTATTCAAAACTTTAAAGATGACACTTCTGCCGGTTATGATAATATAACAGTTAAAATTTTTAAAAGTATTTCTGAATTAATTATTACTCCACTAGTCTATATTTTCAATTTGAGTCTAGAAAATAGTATTTTCCCTGATAAGTTTAAATTTGCAATTATTAAGCCTCTATTCAAGAGCGGCGACCGTAAAACTATAAGTAACTACAGACCTATATCAATGTTAACAAATTTCTCCAAAATATTTGAGAAAATAATTAAAACAAGGCTGCTATCTTACCTTGAGAAAAACAATTTATTATCTAAAAGCCAATACGGATTTCGACCAGGACTAAGCACTGAAAATGCCTTATATAATGCCACTCAATTTATGTATGACTCTCTAGATAAAGGTTTAAAAACAATTGCCATTTTCATTGACTTAGCAAAGGCCTTCGATACTATTCAACATGATATCTTATTAAGAATTCTACCAAATTTTGGAATTAATAATAAAAGTCTCCTCTGGTTTAAGAGCTACCTTTCTAATAGACAACAAATGGTGAAAATAAATGATGCAATAAGCAACACAAACTATATCGAATATGGTGTCCCACAGGGTAGTGTTCTAGGTCCCATTTTGTTCATACTTTACATAAATGCAGTTTGTGATTTAAACATTGATGGCAAAATAGTGACTTACGCAGATGATACCTGTCTGTTATTCTCGGATAAATGCTGGGAAGGGGTGTACCTCAAAGCAACGAAAGGTCTACAATTAACGTATGAATGCATAAGTGAACTAGGCTTAACTATAAACTCAGACAAAACTACGTACATGAAGTTTTCAATAAATAAGATTACCGATGACAACTTTCCTCTAATAATTCACAATTGCCAAAATCAATTGATATGCAATATGCAAAACTGTAAGCAAATTAATCAAGTTTCAAAAATTCGCTATCTGGGTATTATTTTCGACAATAATTTGAGGTGGAACTTACATATCCATAATTTAGTAGGGAAACTGCGATACTCACTGCACAAATTCATTTTACTAAAAGAGATCTTACCAGTAGAAACTTTACGTACAATTTATTTTGCATTCTATCAATCCATCTGTCAATATGGCATTTTGGTATGGGGAGGTGCAAAAGAAAATGTTTTAAAAATTCTTCAAACCAATCAAAATAATATATTAAGAATAATACTAAATAGAAAATCTCTAGTAGGCTCTACAAAAGTGAATTACATAAAATTAGGCGTTCTTCCAATAAGGTACCTATACAAGAAGTATGCAATTTTATTTACAATAAAAAAATTTACTAATCTCAATAATAATAACAGACATTTAAGAGATCATATAGCCTATAATCTGCCAGTAACATATTCGAAAAAATCTTTTGGTCAATCTTTTATTGATTATTTAGGTCCTACATATTTTAATCAAATGCCGACTACACACAAAAAAAATATTCATGGAGGTCTAGTTAATGAGAAAAAAGTCGTCTATAAATGGCTATTCTCAGAATTAATTACTCCTTGAATAAGAGTTCGCATTTCAGTGATTTCAGTGAATATGATTTTTATTTTTATTTTTATTTTTTCCTGATTTGTTTATTTAATGTATATAAGATTAAGTACTAATTTCAAATAACGAAATTTGAATCGTGCCACTTTTCTCTCTTATATTTCAAATATTATGATGTCATTTGTGTATCCGATATATTATTGAATTGTATTGTAATTGTGAACTGGTCTGTCATTTATGATCATAATAGTTAGTCGACTAACTCTGTATTCTTATTCTTATTTTATTTTATATACTTATTAAGGAATTTTGTTTCTTTTGAGAAAGGATGTACCTATCAAAAATTTTAATTTTTGTTTATTTTATCTTATCTAATGTTGCTATTTCATATTACTTCATATTATTATTTCTTTATTACTACTATTATTATTCTATAACTATTGTTAACTCTCTACTCCATCACAAGCTTAGGCTTAAAGGAGTAGATATATTTTCTTTATTTATACTATAAATTGTACATTTAAAGAAAAACTACTTTAATAAAAAAAAAAAAAAAAAAAAAGGTTTGAATGCGACGATTGCATTCGATAAAACGATTCTGTTTAGAGTACCTAACGTTGTATCTATAATGCATTTATAGTTTACCTATTTTTTTAAATTGTGTTCGTTTCTTTAGTGATGAACAAAGCATTAATCATTAATATCAATATTTTATCGGGTTTTTTCGATATTATGGATGGTTTTTCCAGTAGCGTTATATATGTAATTATCAATTTTAGTGTGTATTTCAAATAATAGAATTATTACTTAATTAAGTTTTCAATAAGATGACAAAAAAATATTATATTTCTATAATATAAAGGTACACGTCATATATTTTATATAAATTGAACATGTTGTGTTTAGCACACGTGTGCAATTACATTAATCAATGTGATATATTGTGATATAATAACTGTATAATTATTTAGGCTGCAGTTATTAAAAAAAAATTAAAAATTGGAATATTTGCAACTCAAGAAAATACCTCAAACAACATTGTGTCTTTGTCTTACAAAATATTGTTAATTTTTGTATGCTTAGACAATGGTGAACAAAGATTTGAAACTGGGTTTATATTGTATATATATTTAACAGTAAATTAAATAGCTGGTTATTGAACCGGAAATACAGTTGATTGAACATCAAATTTCTCACATGCTGTTTGTGGACCATTTTGAAAGCCTGCAATTATGTTTTTAAATCCGATAAAATTTGTACTACACAAACAGTCGTTGTTAACGTCATCTAGATCTAAAATCCTGACAATTAATCCAGTGCCTTGTTCAGATACAAATTTTCCCTGTAAAACCATAAGAAAACAAATATGATTACTTACATTTAAAAATAATAACTAATTAAACAGACGAATATTTTACTATCCATAATATCTTACATAATTTGGGTAATAGAGTCATATTCTAACTACGGATAATACGTTCGTTTTAGTGCCTATTTGGCAATTTATTATCATAATATGTACATAAATACATAACCAAGCTTTAGTAAGTAATTTTATCTACGTATTACGGTTTAAGTCTAAAGACGACTAATGTTTTGAATGTTTTGTTTACCTCATGCCCGCAATGAAACAGTATTGAGAGCAAACAATTATTAAATAGGTAAGTCTTAACTTAAGTTCTGGACACTAGTTAGCCAATAAATTTGATAAATTATAATATGATTGATTGTGAACACTAGCAATTGAATCATTAAGTTCCTAAACTAAATATTGCTTACCTAAATTTTAATTTACAAGTATAGTTATAATAATATTGTCTTTACTAATTAACTGCATGTAATTACTAACATCAAAATGTAATGTACAGACTTTATAACATCTGTAACCATTTAATAAATTATTATTAATTAATCATCAAGTTAAATTTTTAAATAAAAATAAAATCTTACAATATGAATAATTAAAGTTCTTAGTTAATTTATGACTTTATGAGTGGTATGTTTATTTACTATGTCTATATGTAATGTAAATGTTATATAACAACTTATATTTATCAACAGGTAAGTACTGGTAGGTACTTACAACAGGTAAGTTATGTACAGTACTCCCTCGTTAACACGAACACGACGGGACCACAAAATAACCTGTTTGTGTTAAAAGAATTTGTGTAAACCGATAGGTTTAACACGAATTATTTTGTTCGTGTTATCAGAGAAGGTTAAATCTAATACGTTATTTTACACTCAAATACATTTTTTTTATTAAGTAATCTTCAAAATATAAATTTACATTACTTTGGTACATGCATACTACATATAAACAAATATTTGAAATATTTTTAATTAATTAATTACTACGCTACATTACATATATAAAGAAATATTTTTAATACATTTTTTTCAAAAAAAATGTTCACTCCTTTAAAATCCAATGAACGGTCGGGCAATAAATTATAAAAAACACCGGTCTCATCAATATTGAAGATATCATTTTCGCTATAGGATTGCCTCACCTTTACGAACCCTTGAAGCCATTTATTTACGTCTTCATCTGCAACTTTATTTGCCTCGCCGCTCAAAACATGACAAGAAATATTATACCGTTTAAAACGTAAAACTAAAATAAATACATACATATGTACAGATTGACATTTTTCTGTTAGTGTTAATCAACAAAACGACTATATGATACCTAAAATTTGTTCGAGTTTCGTGTTAACCGAAATAATTCGTATAAACCGGGGAAATAAAAAAAACCCTATCTTATAGTATAGAGATCTTTCTCGGGACCGAAAAACCTGTTCACGTTATCCAATAATTTGTGTTAACCGAGTTCGTGTTAACGAGGGAGTACTGTATTTACTCCTTACACTTTATTAGGAAAAAAATATTTTAAAAAAATAGAAATTTCAGAAATTTCTCAAAAATAAATTTTTTTAAATTGGTCCTGCCAATTCTGAATACCAATCTTTTTTTTAAATAATATGTAATATATAATATTGTTCTTTCTGTAGTGAATTAAGTTGATTAAGTTTTAACTATTTTCAAGGCAACAAATTTCGTATAGATAATGAAAAAGTTAGATTACTAGTTCTTTATACGCCGGGAGAAAGAACTCTTAGGTACCTATCGCCGATGAAAATTTAACAATAGAATTAAATGTAATATAATTATGAATAATATGATAGATTACAACTAGAATATTATTTGAACAAAATTTAACTGGGTTTTGGAGCTAGAAGAGTAGAATTAGTTCTTTAATCATTTTACGTGTAAATGTATTGCTAACGTTTACAATCAAAAGACTTTAATGCGTGAAATTTATATCTTAAATACTAATCATCTGCTTCATCATAATAACTTTTCAGGGTTTTTATTTTATACACAATTAAAAACCAATAAAATATATTTGAAATATACTAAGAGACTTCCTGTCAGTGTATAAATTATAATATAAATAAAGTTGGTAATCGTAGTATTCTATTATTTAATGTAATAATTTGTCATATATATATTAATATAATACAACTGCTTAACTGCAAATGGTTTAAATTATTTTGTTAACTAAATATACTTTTCATCTAAATTTTATTATTTTACCTTATCATAAAAATTTTTTGTTGTTTGTATACACCATGTTGACAATTCACACGAACTTTTTTTACATGTCTAAAACATTTAAAGTAATTAAATAATCAAATGTATTTACTTAAAAATATTATTCTAATCCACGATACCTACTTGTGCATATGAAGAAAAAGATTCAGCTACAGGATCTATTGGAAACATTTCGATATCATAGGCCATTTTTTCAAGATTTATTTTCGTTTCCTGTAGAAATGATGCCACTTCTTCCTGCAATTGTGAACATGTTATAACAATTTTTGAATGAAATTATTAGGCCCCCCCCGCAAAAAAAAAAGTTTTTAGTTGTGTAGAATCAGGGTCGAATCAACCTGAAAATTTAATGGATTTCTAACTTAGTTTATACCATAAAACGCATAGATTATTTTTTTCTCACAATATATTTTATAATAGTATTTAAAACGTTTTTTATATCAATTTAGACTTTGCCAATACAATACGTTATTCAGCAGTTGAAGTTACACTAATTTATTGTATAAATTAAAAAGTTTTAAATTAAAATATCAGAATGGACGAAGAGGAATAGGTTTAACAATATGATAGGGTATTTGGGTAAAATGGATTAGCCTACTGCGAATTTAATAGAATATATTAAAGTCTATTGAGTAGGTAAAGTATTAAGACTAGAAGTCTATATAACAGGGTTTGCCAGATCGGTTTTCAAATTCGTTTTGCGCTTTTGTACCTAAGTACCTAGTGGTATAAAAGCGCAAAAATAAATGTATTACCTGATACAATAATGTGCCTGTTACACTATAGGTTTCATTTAAAAATTATTAATTAATAAATTAAATTAAATATACAACATAGTACTTTTATAATAATTCAAAAATACAACAACAGTGATCAAGTTAAATCGAGTTTAAATTTTTTAATTAATTTTATAATCTCAAATAGCATAATATTAATAACTATTATATGATTTTAATAAAATACACTTTATTTTTGTAAAATTAATTTTCGCTTATGGCTTGTTAAAAAGGTATTTATTTTTGCGCTTTTGGTCTTATTTTGCGTTTATGGGCTACTGCAGCCCTTATGTTACTTTGTCGTCTCAATCTAACAAAAATTGTACCAAAATTATGATCTGTACAATCTTTTATCAACGCATTTAGAGGAGGATAAGTTAATAATTAATAAACGAATAAGTTTATCTTTAAGGACCCATATTTCTCTTGAATTTAAGTGTCATTATGACGTAGGTATTTAAATGAACAACAGTATGCGTTTAGATAAAAATGAGTGTCAATTGATTCTTCTTTACTATTTTTCCAATACGAATCTATGTCTAACTTTATTATTCCAAAAATGGCAACAAAAAATACGTTTTACAAACTCGATCACTATGAGTAAATTTAAATATTAACAAAACATATTAAATATTGTTACCATCCCAAGTGTGTAATTTCTACCCTGCTCGACTTTTGTAATTGGACTCCTGCCATTATATAAACTAGGATCGCAATTATTCATTCCATACGTAGCTATTTCATAGAAGGTTACTAAATCGTTCAACTCTTCAAAATTATACACTTAAAAAAAAGATTAAAATATAAGTTAAAATATTCATGATACACACATTAGTTTTACAATTTTAGGTTATAATTGGAAATACTTTAATACTACGATATTATGACTAACTCGTTGTTTGGCTAAATACAAAACAACTATAGTGATCTGAAACAACGAACAATTAATTGATAATTTTGAAATCACATCGGAATCTATACTATCGTCACGTCACTTAAAATACCGAAAAATACCTTGGTCTATTTTAGTATTGTATCTTAATGGTTTTAATTGGTATCACGGGCGGATAGGCCTACCAGGAAACCGATCATTTAAAGGTGCCCTTTAGTATTATACAATTACAATAGAAATTTGAAATTTATAAGGGACCCCTTTTTCAAATTTCCTGGTAAGCCGAAAATGGCCTATCCACCCATGATAGATATAATGAGAAAATATAACAACAATAATTGTATATAAATATTATATAATATATATCGATATTCCAAAATAATTGTGAAATATATTAATTGATGATGAAATAAAGAGAGAGAACATCTCTTAATAATACCTACTTTGTAAAATTCAAATTATAATATACAAATTAACTAAATTCAATGTTTAACGTTAACAACTAAACAGTTGTATAAAAACTAAGCATTAATTCAAAATAAAACCGAAAGCACGTACATTTTGTATTCTTTATAGCTGATGGTGATGAGGATACAGAAACACCGATTATGAAGTCAGGACTGCTGCAATTTCTTAATTGTTTTATATAAGGTATCATATTTGGTCCAATTATATCGCTGAATGACTGCAAAAGCTAAAAAAACAAAAACAAGAAAGAATCAAATGCTCAACAATATAAAATTGCTAGTCCTTTTTAAATAATGGAGAAAAAAAATTAAAAAAACAGCGGAAAATGAGTAGTTCCATATACGCAATACCAGTCAAAAAATATTAATGGTATAGTCTTATGGATATGAATTATTCTACTTTAATTTATATTACAATTTAATATATAGGTACAAAGTAAAATTTTCCAAATGTCAAGATTGATTTTTAACTATTTATAATTTTATAAATATCTGAAAATTGAAATAGTAGAATTTTAGATTCCTAGTAGACCGATAAATATATAGATTTTATGGGGTTTTTTTTTTTTGTCTGTGTCACGTTTTATAATTAAACAAAAATTAAAGTAGGCTTCAATCTTTCACTTTAAGGATAGTTCTTGTTGCAATTTACTATTTAGATTTATTTGGTAAATTTTCTTTAAAAATTTAAAATAATACTATTTAGTATTGTGTTTAGCAGGTTTTTGGACAGTTTTGTCGTAGGTAGTTTTATTTTATAAATTAAAATATAAGTACTTATGCAAAACTATTTTACTTTTAATGATATTAATACTAATTAATAGTCAAAAATAGCAACAATATAGTTGCTTAATAATCACACATTGAATACATACGCATTCTGGCGCCATCTGTCTTATAAGGTATCCTGCTATTTGGTATTGTTTTGCGAAATCACATAAGACGGTTGCGTCCTTAGCATTGCCATCAGTACCCAATACTTCAATCCAATCCTGATAGCCTAAATCTCGTTTAAGGGCGATGATCACAGGTTTTTTTAAGTCTGTCACTGATGTGAGAAGCTCTATAACATATTTCAAATATTATCTACTGGTATAATGAATTCTGTAATTACAAACTAATTAAACTAATTATTAAACAAATTACTCATTTTTTTTTATTTGAAATTTAAATTATTAAAAAACATTATTGATCTATATATCATAATCTATCAGCCATCTTTTTTAATATCAAAAAAAATGATAAAATAAAAATATAACGGACCAAACAACCATCTCTAAGAGTTAATTACCATTTAAAAAAAAATATATTACATGATAATAATTCATAATTATAAACATATTTGGATCCTCATCCATGTCCATGGTTTTAGTCTTTTAGATAAACTCCATTGAAGGTATTATAATTATATTATATTCATCTTCTCGTTATAATCCCGCTGTCCTCGGAAAATAATAACCATTTTGGAGCCATATAATGTCATTTGACGTAGCGCAACCGTGTATGTAACTTTAGTATGACACTTATATTATAATACATTCTTCATGGCATAACATTTTTTTAATTATCTGATGACTACAACTGATGGCTGACTTGCCACATTTCCAACCCAACGTATGTTAGTCTGAGTCTAGTTATATCCATCACATATTATAAAATATACCCTATCAAATATCCAGACATTACCCACCCCTTTAAAATCATTCAAGGTGATTGAATATTGTTACAAAAGGGCAGTAAATTAAACAATACCGCGAAATGAACATTGCCTATTAATATAGAATTCCAAAAGAAGGCTTAAATATATTATACATAAACGTAAATAATATGTAATTGATATTAATTTACTTTCGTCGACATCTATCATAGACAATGTGCTGACTGAGAATCGATTATAAATAATTACTTCACAATCACTTGGTATGTCTTTAGGATCTAGAGTAACTAATTGTGTATTTTCGGACATCAAGTTTCCTTGAAAATAGCACATGATTGATTTAGAAATATCTGAGTTTCCAGGGGGGTATCCACCTGAAATCATAAAATAATTACTGTTAAAGATGAATTAATGTTTAAGATGAAAACGTTATAATAAATAATACTAGTCCAGATTAATATACATAATTAACCTTTATTTATAATTGTTACATGTCTAGTCAACTGCTTACTACTATAGTTATTATAATGTATATCGGAGTGTGTCTAACAAAACAAAAACTAGTGCTGATCACTGAATATAATTACAATGTGACCAACATAACTTAACATAAACATTACAGTTCCTCCTCACTATTTTAAAAAATACAAACAGACATTATTATAAAATATTAAACAAATATAGAATACATTTTTTTCTAATTAATACATATATATATATAATGTAATTACAAATTACACAAATTAGAATTTGTTCTATTTGTTCACAATTTGTTTTATTATTATTATTTAATATATTACTGTATAAATAAAGAAAGTAAAATAATAATTATAAATTCAAACGGTTAGGTGCTTTAATTACTCTACCACGCTCTTCCTAACCACATTCTCACATAATATATTATCCTCATTCTCGTCCGGTCCATGTAAGATCTCCTCACTTCCAATACTTCTTTCGTCAATAGCATTCTCTGCCTCATTATTCTCCTCAAAGTACGGTCACTGATTTAATAATACTGTTTTTTCTACCCCACCACTAGGATTCTTACACTGCCTGTCAATTATTTGATTTAGATGTCTCTTCACGACGTTATTATCTATGGTTTTAATTAAGTAGGTGACCGGTGATAATTTTTGCCACACATTACCCGGTATCCATTTATCCCTTGGGCTATAATTCTTATACATTACACTATCTCCAACTTTATAACTCTTAACTCTACCTCCTCTATAGTTAATTTTTGCATTACTCAAACTTTTATTATATTTATGCTTAGCAAAAGGTACTAATCTATCGAGTGATGTATTGAAAGGCCTGCCTAAATGCAACTCAGCTGGACTAACTCCAGTCGCACAATGTTTAGTGCTATTATATGATAGGATAAAATTACAAATATTAATATCCGTATCAGTATTTTTAGCACACTTCTTTAAGAATTGTTTAAAAGTTTTAACTGTATTCTCAGCTGCCCCATTCGAAGAAGGGTTGTATGGTGGAGTTATAATATGAAATACACAATTTTTGCTAAGGAATTCACTCATCTCGGTAGAACATAAAGAAAATCCATTGTCTGTAACCAATTTTTCAGGGATGCCCCATGATGAAAAATTCTCTTTCAATATTTTTATTGTCATTGCGGTAGTGATATTAGACATATATCTCACAAAAACCCACTTCAAGTAAGCATCAATTAAAATCACAAACATTTTCCCATCTACTGGTCCCAAAAAATCTAAGCGTACCCGTTTTTGAAGGACCCTCAGGCCAAGGCCTACTATGTAAAACACTCTTAGGTGGGTTTTTACTGTTAGCTAAACATGAAATACAACTTTTAGTCATATTCTCAATGCCCGGCCACCAAATATATGACCTGGCTAAAGATTTCATTATCACTATACCAATATGAGTGTGATGTAGCTAATTCAACAATTCTTGTCTGAACTTATTTTGACTAGTCTATGGCCCCAAAGGAGATAACCTTGCTCAACAGTAAGCTCCTTCCTTCGATTAAAATATGGTATCAATCTGTCCTCAACATTTTTAATTTTGTCCGACCAATTACCACTCCAAACTCTTAAAAACACTTCTCTCAATATTTTATCTTTTTTTACTTCCATACAAATGTCCAAATCTACAATCGTTTTGACATTGGTAGTAATCAGATTAATATAAAATTTATTACATTCAACATCATTAATAGAATCTGTTCTGCTAACTAGTAATCTAGATAATGCGTCCGCGTTACCATTGTCAATCACTTTGACGAATTCTATTTTATAAGAATAACCTGATAAAAA
Source organism: Nasonovia ribisnigri (assembly GCA_027563435.1). NCBI lineage: Eukaryota > Metazoa > Arthropoda > Insecta > Hemiptera > Aphididae > Nasonovia > Nasonovia ribisnigri. The sequence continues at coordinate 75,173 of JANEHU010005187.1, read as the reverse complement.
TACAGCGTAACGTTGAAATCTGTGAGCAGCCATAGTTGGTATGCCTTTTTTTCACCAAAAATACTAATTAAAGACTTATGGTGTGTTTTTAAAATAAACTTCCTACCGTATACATATTGATGAAAGTATTTTACTGCAAAAACTAACGCTAATGCTTCTTTATCAATCTGGGCATATCTTTTCTCACACTCCGTCAATGTACGAGAAGCGAAAGCTATTGGCTTTTCAGTGGCATCAGGAAATCTATGAGATAGGACTGCTCCTACACGCACTAACATCACACGCTACCACTAACTCCAATTCCGTGTTATAGTGTATAAGTACATTGTTTGATAAAATAGATTTCTTAATTCTGTTAAAAGCTATTTCTTATGCCTTACCCCAAGTAAATTTACTATTACTTTTTAAAAAATAATATAAGGCTCCTGCTTTTGAAGACATATTTTTGACAAACTTAGAATAATAGTTAACAAGACTTAAGAATGCTTTAACTTCTTGGACACTACATGGTGGTGGAACCTCAGTAACAGCCCTCACTCGCTCTCAAGGAATATGTAACCCCTCTTTGTCAATTCGATAACCCAAAAAAGTAACACTGTCTTTAAAAAAATTACACTTCTCCTTCTTAACTGGCAAACCAGCAACATTCAATTTTTCCAAAACTAACGGTAATCTGTCATCCACTTCATTTTTATCTTTCCCAGATACAACTATGTCATCATAAAAACAACCAGTCCCAGGTATACCATTCAATATCTTATCCATTTCCCGTTGAAGTAAATCAGGTGCTGATGCTATTCCATAAGGCAATCTTTTAAACATAAATAAACCCTTATGAGTAGTGACTGTCGTTAATTTTTTACTTTCCTTACTAAGTAATAGTTGCCGATACGCCTGACATAAATCAAGAGTACAAAATAATGTTGCACCACGAAACACATCCATTAAATCATTTACACTAGATATTGGGTACCTTTTTTTTTTTTCCTTTTTTAACCGACGGCCGCGGCGCCGCGGGAACTGCTCTCGCATTCTTCCGCGAAAGGGTACCTATATACCTCCAAAAATTTGTTTAATGTAACCTTATAGTTCCCGCATAGTCTAATGGCACCGTCTGCTTTGACAACTGGAACTAATGGTGTACCCCGATCACTGCTTTCAACTGGTACCAATAAATCTGCTGCAATTAATCTGTCTAGCTCTTTACTCACACTGTCTTTCAAATAGAAAAGTAAAACTCTAGTCTTACAAAATATTGGTCTAGCATTTTCTTTTAATATTAAATCAAACGTCTAATGTTTGTAACAACCTAAATCTTATCTAAAAACTGAAGAATACTTATGTGTTATGTATAACACTCTCAAGTGTTAGTGAATTAAAATCTATGCACTTGGATAAAATCTTAAATTCTTTTAACCAATCTCTGCCCACTATAGACGGACCACCATCTCTCACTACGTACAAATTTAAAACCTTCTTTAAGTTTTTATACTTCACTCTACATTCCAAATTCCAACTAGAATAATAATTGAACCATTGTACGCTTTTAACCCAATAGTAGTTTTTTTAAGATCCTCTATCTTTCATAACTTAAAACTCTCCAAATCTTTTTTTGATATTACAGACAGAGCTGATCCTGTATCAACTAAAAGCTCAATCACTTTATTACTAATATCCAATTCAACACAAAAAGGCTTAACTGAGTTACTACCGTCTGAGTCAAGATTATATAAATTACTTAAGTTTAGGTCAACTAAATATACATTATTAACATGTTCAGTTTTATTTTTACAAACTTTCCTAAGATGACCAATTTTAGAACAATTAGAACACGAATGTTTTAAATTTACAATCTGGCTTGGAATGGCCATCCACTCCACAGCAGTAACATACCAATTTATTCTTCGTCTTCGGTCCCTTCGCTGCAATCTTGAAATGACCACCTTTTGATTCTGAAAAGCTCCCTTGCAGCTCCAATTTTGGAAACTTATGGTTCTTCTTCTTAATCACCTTTTGATAGTGAATTTCCCAATTTAGTGACATCGTTGCTAGCTGATTCCATCGCTAAACACAACTCTGTGCATTTCTTCAATGTCAAAGATCCTTCCGTCAACAATCTTTTCTTTTATGTTGTTATCTTTAATACCAAATATAATTTGGTCCCTTAAGGCATCATCGAGTGGAAGACCAAATTCACAATGTTTAGACAACTTTTTAGAGCAGTTATAAACTGAATAACCGACTCACTTGTAGCTTGTCTACGCTCTTTGAACTTGTATCGCTCTGTGATAATATTTGGCTTAAGATTCATATAATCCATGAACAACTGTTTAAGATCATCATACTTTTTAACTTTTGGATTCGTTGGCGTACACAAATCTCTGATTAACGAGTACCCATCATTACATAATAGTGTTAAAAACAAAAACTGTTTCTTGTGTACATTTATTTCATTAAGAGCCACAAATAACTCGAACCGTTCAATCCACGCATTCAAATTGTCATCTTTTAATCGTAACTCCGGCATATGCCCACCTTGCCCAATGTAATTGTTAAGCGCATTACCCGGATTGTTGTCGTTCGACATGTTTGAAGATCGTAATATTCTCCCATACGACAACCACGTGACACTCAAAAAAAAAAATATGACTTAACCGATCACGTTCACATGTGCACTTCACCAAATTATCTTCGTCACCATTTGTTATGTTTAAGATGAAAACGTTATAATAAATAACACTAGTCCGAATTAATTTATATAATTAACCTTTATTTATAATTGTTACATGTCTAGTCAACTGCTTACTACTATAGTTATTATAATGTATATCGGAGTGTGTCTAACAAAACAAAAACTAGTGCTAAGCACTGAATGTAATTACAATGTGACCAACATTACTTAACATAAACAATACAGTAACAAATTTACGATTTCAACATAATTATATACATCAGTTTGTCAAATTGACAATTGTATAGTAATATTGAATATCGATTTTTGATGTCGATACTAAATCTAAATCTTCATACCATTTGCTTTTCCGCATTTTTTACAATTCAACATACGTTATTCTTGCAGCGAATTATAAAGATTGAAAATATACAGGCACAACCATTTTTAATAGTGTTTGAAGTTAAAAAGTTAAAATTGGTCGAAATCATGAACATACGAATATTTTGTAGCTACATTTAAAATTGTGTACTTATAACCTAGGTTTGAAAATGTAGTACAAGGTTCTTCATTTGTCTTTTTACAGATATTTAAATATATCAAAAATACATATTATGCACAATTTTTTTTTTAAACATAATTTCTAATGTTTACAAATTTGAATATTTAAACGAAAAATAACGATTTTATTGTAATTAAAAAAATATAACTTTTAGGGACTTGAAACTTTTTGTCATCATGTATTGTAAGTTGTAACATTCGAAATTTCACAGTACACCCGCAGAACATAATATACTACACATAATAAACAGTGATAATAAAGATATAATATGCTTCTCCTCTGGTCAGTGTTATGACGATAACACCGCCGCACTGTATAGGCACTAGGGTGGATCGAAAAAATGAATCTTAAATATTAACTTTCTAATAGTTGGGGAAATATGTGTTTTGGTCCCTATACGCTATATATAAATTTTAATATGCCTAGGATGAGATTAAGAAGTGCCGCAAGACATTTTAAATATAGTACAATTATTTTGCTGATTTTATTGGGTTATTCTATTAGAAGTTGTCCTATCTTATCTTATCTTAGTTTTCAGCATTAGTTGAATAGACAAACTCGATTTTACATTTAGTACCGATGTATATTCGTACGTAGTCACTAGTCGACAGTCGTGTAAAGTTTATAGTGTTTGAGTTTGTTCGTTAAATATTCGTTCAAAATGACTTGTGTTTTGACCAGAAATAAATTAAAATGTTTAATTTTTGGAGATGCTAAAGAACTTGGTAACAATGTACTTCCAACTTTTGAAGATGTTATGCAATATTATCTGTTTGTGAAACATAAACTAAAACCAGAAATTACCTCTAAAGAACCTAGTGTAAGTTCAATTGCAGAAATTGTAGCGGTTGATATAGAAAAGGTATGGCTAAAAGCATCAATTCCAATAGTATCTCATACACGTGTGTTGCAAATGATAAAAACGTACCATGATAAATATCGTAATATACTGAAGTCGGCAAAGAGTAGAATAAATAATGATAATTTAAAAAAAAAATAGAAAATTTCCAAAATGAATCAAAAAACAGTCTTTTTGATATTGCGGCATGTAAATGTGTTGAGTTTAGTATATGTAATTGTGAAAAATCTAGAAAAGTACCAATTGTCGAGCAGGCATTTATTATAGATCAAAGAAAAACGAGAAAAATGATTATGACATCAATTGATATTTCAACTACTAAAAAGCTCCAAAAAAAAATAATGAGAAAAGAAACCGATGCAAAGCGAATTGAAAAAAAAAGTCTGTCAGTAGTTGACGAGATTAATTTCGATTCAGATGAAATCAGTACCGAAATTGATGATTCCGACGAAGATTTTAGATCTGTTTTGAATACGTCGACGTCACCTAGTATAAAAATCTCACAGATGAGACTTAAGTTACCAGCTTTAGCAATGGCCTGTGATCGAACTGGAATATCGGACAGATCTGCTGCCACTATTGCAAGTGCAATACTTCAAGATGTTGGTATTATTTCGATTGATACTAAAAAAAATGTAATAGATAGAATGAAAGTTCGCAGAGCAAGGGAAAGCAAACGTTTAGATCTACAGAAAGTAAAAAATAAAAAAATACTGGGACTATACTTCGATGGGCGAAAAGATAAGACTATGGTAAACCATAAGGAAGGAACTAAATATTACAGGCAAATAATAACTGAAGAACATATATCGCTTATTCAAGAACCAGGATCTAAATACATAGGTCACGCAACACCAACTAACGGATCTGCCTTACACATTAAAAATAGTATTATTAATTTTTTGGAAACAAATAATATTGTTACTTCAGAAATTGTTGCGATTGGCTGTGATGGTACAGTTTTAAACACGGGTTTTAAGACAGGAGTTATTCGGCAAATAGAAAAACATTTAAAAAAACCAATCCAGTGGTTTATTTGTCAACTTCATGCTAACGAGCTTCCATTACGTCATTTGTTTCAACACCTAGACGGAAAAACTTCTGGGCCCAATGGATTTTCCGGTTCATTAGGAAAACAGTTAGAAATATGTCATAAACTACCAATTGTTGAATTTGCTCGTATTGAAAGTAACTTACCTTATTTAAAAATTGAAGTTGAATTAAGTACTGATCAAAAATATTTATATGAGATGTGTCTAAGTATTTCTAATGGTAATTGTAGTATTGATTTATCGAGAAGGAATCCAGGGAAGCAAGCACACTCTAGATGGCTTACCACTGCTAATCGCATTTTACGTTTATATATTAGTATGCAATCTCCAACAGAAAATTTAAAAATTTTAACTGAGTTTATATTAAAAGTATATGGTCCCATGTGGTTCTATATAAAAATGAATCCTTCTTGTACATCTGGATCAAAACACCTTTGGAAAACCATACAATTTTCACGGTATTTACCTGATAATTTAAAACAAATTATTGACCCTGTAATTAAACGAAATGCATATTTTGGATCAATCGAAAATATACTTATATGTATGTTATTTGATGATCGCGAAGACATTAGAAAAATAGCTGTAACAAAAATTATAGAAGCGCGAAAAAATAATGAGGAAGGCAAGATTCGTTGTTTTCAAATTCCACCATTGAATTTTAATGCTAATGATTACTTCGAACTAATTAATTGGGAAAACAATCAAGTTACTGAGCCTCCAATTACATCGAAAATTGATCAAGAAATATTGAAACAGGTAAAATAAAATGTTTTTTATTTATTTTCATTATATTAACTTCGTTTTTTGTAATAGATTATTGGAGGTCAAAATAAGAAGAAATATATTGATATTTTTAATTTTCCTTGTCATACTCAAGCTGTCGAAAGAAGTGTGAAACTTGTGACAGAAGCATCTGCAGCCGTTTGTGGACAAACTAGAAGGGACGGATTTATCAGATCGAGGATTGAATCTCGTAGAATTATGCCTCAGTTTCATTCAAAAAAAGATTTTCGATTACATTAAGTTTATATAGAGATTTGTATACTCATTTTAAATATGACTATTATTGATTAAATAATGAAAATATCTGTATTCATCTCATAAATATGAATTTATTACACTTTAATACAATTAAAACCAATATTTTTTTTTTAAAAAGTTGTAATATTTTTTTAATATTTTATAATAGGTCGCGGCACCTCTAAAATTGGTCGAATCATTTTCATTTTTTGTATACATTTATTTGAGTATAAACCACAACTTTTAAGTACTATTAGAATATGCAAAAAAAAAATTTTTTTTTTTTACATTTATTCGATCCACCCTAATAGGCACCCTATCTCTTCACCTCTCCGTCAACGTGCAATGTTCGATGCACCTGATTACATTATAATATAATGTATATTATATATATATTATATATATTCGATCACTTTTGTGAATAACCTTAATTCTTCGACTCCGTTCCCGTGGGATTACTGATTCCGGATAATTTTTTTATTGAATTATTTTCTTCGAATATTTTAACCCGTGTACTTAGGGTCGTTGTTTCCACGAATATATATATATATACAAACCTAAATTATTCTTATCTATATTTAAATTTATCATTATCTGTACAACCCAAATATTTATCAACCTCATTAAAATTGTTATTAATTATCCATCTTATTTTTGTCCAGCTTTGTACATCGTTCGACCGGTCGCAACGACTGCTTTATCCATCGCCTGAGAGTACGCCATTGCCACCTCGTGATGGGTATAAAAGGGCAAAGCACAGGTCGAACCGATACCATTCACTGCCTTTTCGGCGCCGGAGCAATACCTACCCAGGCAGACTTGCAAGGCTCGAAAGGCAGTCTCCCTCCCGGACTCAACGTGCGGTATATATCCAATCCATGGTGCAATAGTCAGAGTTATTCCGGCATTGTACCCGATTGATATATAAAAGACCTCCATAGTACAATAGTCGGAGTAATTCTGGCATTGTATTGTCTTATACCACACGCTCGAGTCCCATTAGTTATTAGTAAAATCATACCGTGTTTTTTTTATTTTTCGGAATGACTTTCTTTTTTTCAAACAATAAAAAGGTACTTTTTTCCGATGTCAACCGTGTCTTTTAGTTATTTCAACCCAAACCATCAAAACCAATCGTTCTACGAACCTCAGGTGTCAACAGTCATATTCATAGTAAATGCTTAATAATATGTATTGCTTAAGCTATAGGTACTTATGACTCAAATGAGATTCATAAATGAGACTTTGGATTAAGAAAAGAAAAAAGTATTAGGTACTTGTTTTTAAGGTTGGTCGAAACCTACCTTAAGCATTGTTTTTAGTTACTATCACAAATTTTTATTTTTTAAATTATCAAAATTAAATTAAACAATACTTATTCTTATAAGCATCAATTTTGAATACGGCCTTTTAATATAGAGGAGTAACGCCACTCATTCTACGGTGTGTCCCTATACGGACCAGGCCATCGAGATGACGCGTACATATATACGTATACGTACCTACTGCTGTATGCGCTAACTAATTCAATAATATAAATAATATATAGTACGATTTTAAGTAACATTAGGAAAATGACCTTAAAATAAAACCATTTTGATGTCGTGGTGGTACATTGATTTGGAAGAACCTGAGACTTGGGAGAGCTAATTATTAATAACACTAACTCTCTAAGTATTAAAAAGAATATACATACCAGCGGTCGCATTGTCTAAAGCCGTCGATCTACCGAGAAGATAAAAAAATAATGAACACAAGATCATTGTATTATTGTAATAAATAAATATATTTTAATGTTTCGTTTCAGGACCAGAAAATAACTAACATAATAAAACGGTGTTTTTAGAAAACTAAATTCGTAAATGTAATTTTTATATATAAAGTCAATTATATTATATAGTATCATACAAAATCAAACATTTTAAATAACCTGAACGTATATGTATATATATATATATGTCTGGGTTAATTTTTTAAAATAAATATTTGTTGAAATATTTAACTACCAAAGTTAAAAGGTAAATAAAAGTATTAAAAGTATTGAACTGTCAAAAATGCAGATGTTATTTTAAACAAATAAATGTAATAAATATTAATTTTTTATCAAAACACATTTTAGAGTAGGTATAAAAGATTTATAGTACAATTCGGGGAACTGTATTATAACGAATGTGATATTTGTATGAATCAAATTATATTAAACACATTAATAATTAGTATTTTAATAAATTATATTCCATTAACAGATCAAATGTTGCATAATTAATCGGTGCCCTGTTTGTTTTATCTCTCTGATTCAAATGCATTCGCCCAAAATCATTTTTATAATTTTTAAAAATTACTTACAAAAGAATAGTGTGTCTAATCTCTTTTATTGTGTCTATAGGCGTAAAATGATGGAGGTGTCTTATTAACACTCTGTATGATTCTTCATTTTTGATTTGGTATGTGTGGAAGTTGACTTTTTTTTCTTTCAATAATTTTACAGTTTTGCGATATGAATCGGTTGTATATGTATTTAGTTTTAACCTGTTTACGGAAGATTTGCATAGAAAACCTTCAGGTTGCATCAGCTGATTAATAGATTCGCAGAAAAAGTTAAACTGCATTATATCGGTTTCAATAAATGTATAGTTGGTGGTAATAGAAGTCTTGTTTGCGATAAATTTGTCGAAGTTACAGTAGCTAGAGTAGTATGCAGTATAGAATTATAAATTTTGATGGAATTAGATATTTAAATGATTTTAGTTTTGTGTTGTATTTAAAAATATTATTATTTTTGAGTACTTGAATCATCTTAAGTATATTATTATATATAATTCAACTTAACCGGCTACCATGTGAATAATAATAATATAAATATAATATAAAATATTCTAGTCTAGATAGATATCTATATTATAGGAATAACAATGATATTATATCATTGAATTCAAATTTAACACCATCCATTACAATGACCCACTTGTAACCTACTGCATAACAGAGCGACTTCCACTTACCCGCTTTTTAATAATTCCCTATACATTAATAACACAATATATTATATATGTATAATGCGCAACTAAAGTGTGAACATTTTGGGAGGCAAGTAGGCAACTCAAATAAAATATATAATCATCGGAAGCAACTAGTGTATATAAACATGTTTATTTACAATAAGGATGGGAGTAAATAGGTATATTTTGGGAGACAACTAGTACCTACGCATCACTCCCAACTATATGGAGTCAGGCCTAAGTCTGTATGAAATGGGAGGAAAATAATGTTTTTACGTAGGGATTACGTGTAGTCGTTAAATATGACCGGGAAGCAATTCATGTGGTAAAAGGATTTCGGGACGCAATTCGTGTGCAGCGCTTTATCCTACACCTCCATAAGGTTCTACTCCTTACCTCTTAATTACTCATATAAAATATACTACACATAATAAACAGTGATAATAAAGATATATGCTTCTCGTCTGGTCAGTGCTATGACGATAATACCGCCGCACTGTATAGGCACCCTATCTCTTCACCTCTCCGTCAACGTGCAATGTTCGATGCACCTGATTATATTATAATATAATGTAGATTAGTATGTAAATAGAATATCGGCCGATAAACATATAATCAATTTTTCTGCTCTCGATTCGATCACTTTTGTGAATAACCTTAATTCTTCGACTCCGTTCCCGTGGGATTACTGGTTCCGGATAATTTTTTTATTATTATATAATTTCCCCATAGCTGGAGCCCGTATGTCCATATGGGTTTTAGTAAGGATTTGTACATAAGTAGATTAATATTGACAGGAATAACCTTGTTACCAATTAGATGTTTAAGCATACGTATCCTATTATTTAGGGATAGTCTTTTTTCACGTATGTGTTGAGCCCAAGTTAAATGTTTATCAAGCGTAAGGCCAAGGTATTTTGCTGTGGGTAATGAAGGGATAGAGATGCTGTAGGGTAGAATATTTGGACATGAGGCTTGCTTAAGTGTGAAAGTAGTGTGTACTGATTTGTTTTGATTAATTTTGAATTTCCATTTAGTATACCAGTTTTCCATTAGATGAGTTTGCAGATATAAAGAGGCCAATAATGGGTCTTGATTAATCGAGATAATCGCTTTATCATCATCATAGTCTGCAACTGAGGTGTTTGGTGATGTGGGTTGGTCAGAGACAAAGATGTTGAAGAATAATGGAAATAAAATACCACCTTGAGGAACTCCGGCATTTATACTTGCTATTTCAGACGTGGCAGATCCATAGCATATTTTAAATGAGCGATCTGTAAGATAAGATTTGATAAATAAGAAGTAAGATGAAGGAAGGAAAGATTTCAGTTTATATAAAAGACCTTGGTGCCAGACATGATCAAAAGCTTGAGAGATATCTAAAAAATACACAAGTGCAATATAATTTTTTTTCAAGAGAGTAAGAAATTGCTCTACTAGGCGGTGGACTTGGTGTGTGGTCGAATGCGAGGAACGAAAGCCAAATTGGTAATCAGGGAGAATTTGTTTTTCAGCAACGATTGGTACTATACGTTTGAGCAGAAGTCGTTCTAGGATTTTTTCAAAGAAGGGTAGTAGGCTTATTAGTCTGTAGGATGAGGTAGAATCAGGAGGTTTATTTGGTTTTTGGATCATGATTATATTTGAAAATTCCAAAGAAGTGGAAAGTACGACAGACGAAGAATAGCATTGTATATATGAGCTAGATGAACAATAGCTCTTTTAGGGAGATTTCTAGCAACTTCGGTAGTAATGAGGTCAAAACCAGGCGATTTTTTAAGTGGGTATTTAAGTATGTGATATTTAATGTCATTAGGTGAGAAAGACTTAATTGAAGGCGAGGGTTGAAGAGGAGCATTGAGATTCAAATTAACCATATTTGTGTTTTCTCTATCTACAATATCTGAGTGTGGTTGAAATATCTCAGAGAGGTGTTGTTTGAATAGCTCGGCTTTTTCAGAATCAGAGGTGGTAAGACTCCCGTCGGATTTTTTTAATGGTAGATTGGAAGCTTTATAGCTTAGGACTTTCTTAGTGGCTTTCCAAAGGCTGCCGTCTTTTTGGGAAAGATTGATTAAATTATGAGTAAGAACTGTGTTCTTATGTTTAGCGATCAGTTTTTTGAGCGAGTTAGCTAGTCGATTGTAATTTTGTTTATGAGAGGATAAACGAGTACGTTGGTAAAGGGCTCGGGCTCTGCGTTTTTCAACTATCTTAATTCTTATCTGTTCTGGGATAGGATTGTAAATAGGTGGGGATAAATTTGAGTTTGTAACAGACCAAGCAGATGTTTGTATGATTTAAGTTAGATTATTAACTGCGGAATCGATATCATGAGGTGTTTTTAGTTTGATATTAAGTTTTATATTTTCATTGATAGTTTCTTGGAATTTGTCACTATTAGTGGATCGATTGAAAAGATAAAGAGGAGTTTGGTGAATCGTGGGAGAGGCTTTTAGAGTTAATAGAACTGCTGAATGATCAGAGTTTAATTCAAGAAGATTTGAAGTGTAACAGAGTATATGATTTTGTATTTTTGTTACGAAGATGTCTAGTATGTCAGGGTTTTTTTGAGTTAAAGAGGGCCAGTAGGTTGGGCCAGGAGGAGCAAATATTTTAAGTTTATTTGTATTTGTAAAATTGTGCAGCGTGATTCCACGGGGGTTATTTATGCGGCAGTCCCATGCTTGATGCTTGGCATTATAATCGCCACCAATAATAAAATTGCTTTTTACCGTATTAAAGTACTCTGAGAACTTGGTAAAAGTTATATTATGCTTGAGGGGAGCATATAAAGCAGCTATAATAAAATGATTATTATCTAATTTTATAGAAATTGCACAAGATTGTATGAAGTCTTGGTAAAACTAGGAAGAAGTTGGAACGTAATGGTTGACTTGATATATATAGCTACACCTCCATGGGCTGTATTGTCAGGATGGTTGGTATGGATTAATTTGTAACCAGAAATAAAGATTTTATTATATTCAGTGAAGTGTGTCTCAGTAATTAAAGCTATGTCTATGCGTTTATTATTTAAAATTAATTCTAGTTCACGAGTATGATTTGTTAACCCATTTGCGTTAAATTGTAAGATTAGGAGAGAGATTTTAGTGACAGAGACAGAGTTTTTATTGTGGGAGTTAATCGTTTTTCTTATCAAGTAGATTTGATATGACTTTGGTAAGTAATAATAAGAGTGGATTTATGAGAGATTTGAATTCCTCTAAGAAGCTTGACATAATTTTGTTTACATCAACATCAGGATACAGAATTTGAGGAGTGTGCATGAGTGTTGGATTGATTAGATGTGGCATGAGCATAGGATTTGGGTTGGTCTGGGGATGGTGTATGTTAGATGAAGCGTCAACTGATGGGTGGCTACTTTGTACATTAAAAGACTTATATCTAGTATTATCAGTTACAACATTACTTTTTGAAGATGGTTTTTTCCGACGTTGTAATTCTCTGTAGATTGAATAGCCTTTGTAATTCGCAGGATGATTTTCGGAACAGAGTGCACATTTTGGTGGGGCGTCACGTGGGTTTGGGCAGTCCGAAGTTTGATGGTCAGCTCCACAGCGTACGCAGCGAGGATGATAGCCACAGTAGGCCCTTGTATGAACATATTGCTGACATTTCAAGCATTGACTGACAACTTTAGATTTGTATGATTCTTCAATTCGTATTTTGGTGTGAAGTAAAGAAGATAATGCAAAGATTTCTTTTAATTTAGGCGTAAGTTCCAAATCAACAAAAAAAAGTGGAAGAAGATTTTTGTTTACTTTGTGAAGTACATTGGTTACTTGTCTAACCTCAAATAGTCTAAACTCCAGTTCTTCTTTGATAATTTTAATTGGTGTGGAAGAATGTAAGTTACGTATAACAATTCTTAAAGGTTTATCCTCTTATCCTCTCTAAGCTGATAAGTGTGATATTCCGCGTTTTCGTCCTTAAGAAAACGAATTAGAGTTCTGTATGATTCCGGGTTTGAAGTTCGTATTTTTAGTTTATCTGCAGAAGATTTACAGATAAAGTTGTCCACACCGATTATTTCAATTAGCCTAGCGCATAGTTCAGGAAAATCCTCAACTCCTTTTACAAAAATTGGAGGAGGTGGTTTGTTCTAGACGTTAGAGTCAGTGTCATTGTCAATTTGTTCTGTAAGGATAGTGGAGAAATTTGTAGGCAGATTTTCAACTTGTCTAAGAACTTCATAACGATTTTGCGATGCAAAAATTTTTTTTTACTATTTCGACTTGTTGGATGAGTAGTTGATGAAGTTGGTGGTTCAGAAGAAGAAGAGGTAGAGTGATTTCTTTTGTTATTGGATTTCTTAATAGTCCAGTCTGGTTTAGCTGGGCTGCTGTTTTTTCTGAGTTTGATTGGAGTAATCGGACTGGCTTGATTTTTGTGTTTTTATTATTCATTATAGTGTTTAATTAATGAGATTATCAAAAGTATGAAGATTTAATTCGAGAAAAGGAAACGAGAACGAGCGATAGCGTGCACAAGTAATTAGGCTTATCTTGGCGGCCGCGGCGGCCAAGATAGGAACGACGTAACAATTACGCCAGATGTGTTGGTAGTAAATAGTTATTAAAAAAATAAAAACAAAAATATATTTTACACTGGTATAATCCTTTCACTTCAATTCGTAGAAGCTTGAGGAATACTGATTGTTATGTTATATTAAGAGCCACAATAATTCGCATATCCATCGTACGTACCATATAGCTCGTGCTATTTTAGGTAAGTAATAAAATTAATTACCGAGATCATTAATTAATGAGAGGGCAAAACGCGTGCGCATCGAACGGACTGCTATCGCGAGACTGAAGTTAAAATTGGTCGAAATCATGAACACACGAATATTTTATAGTTACATTTAAAATTGTGTTCTTATAGCCAAGGTTTAAAAATGTAGTACAAGGTTCTTCATTCGTCTTTTTACAGATATTTAAATATATCAAAAATACATGTTGTACACCATTTTTTTTATAAACATTGGAATTTCTAATGTTTCCAAATTTGAATATTTAAATGAAAAATAACGATTTTATTGTAATTAAAAAAATATAACTTTTAGGGACTTGAAACGCAATTCGTGTGCAGCGCTTTATCCTACACCTCCATAAGGTTCTACTCCTCACCTCTTAATTACTTAATAACATATACTACACATAATACATAATAAACAGTGATAATAAAGATATATGCTTCTCCTCTGGTCAGTGTTATGACGATAACACCGCCGCACTGTATAGGCACCCTATCTCTTCACCTCTCCGTCAACGTGCAATGTTCGATGCACCTGATTACATTATAATATAATGTAGATTAGTATGTAAATAGAATATCGACCGATAAACATATAATCAATTTTTTCTGCTCTCGATTCGATCACTTTTGTGAATAACCTTAATTCTTCGACTCCGTTCCCGTGGGATAACTGGTTCCGGATAATTTTTTTATTGAATTATTTTCTTCGAATATTTTAACCCGTGTACTTAGGGTCGTATTCATAGTAAATGCTTAATAATATGTATTACTTAAGCTATAGGTACTTATGACTCAAATGAGATTCATAAATGAGACTTTGGATTAAGAAAAGAATAAGTATTAGGTACTTGTTTTTAAGGTTGGTCGAAACCTACCTTAAGCATTGTTTTTAGTTACTATCACACATTTTTATTTTTTAAATTATCAAAATTAAATTAAACAATACTTATTCTTAAGCATCAATTTTGAATACGGCCTTTTAATATAGAGGAGTAACGCCACTCATTCTACGGTGTGTCCCTATACGGACCAGGCCATCGAGATGACGCGTACATATATACGTATACGTACCTACTGCTGTATGCGCTAACTAATTCAATAATATAAATAATATATAGTACGATTTTAAGTAACATTAGGAAAATGACCTTAAAATAAAACCATTTTGATGTCGTGGTGGTACATTGATTTGGAAGAACCTGAGACTTGGGAGAGCTAATTATTAATAACACTAACTCTCTAAGTATTAAAAAGAATATACATACCAGCGGTCACATTGTCTAAAGCCGTCGATCTACCGAGAAGATAAAAAAATAATGAACACAAGATCATTGTATTATTGTTATAAATAAATATATTTTAATGTTTCGTTTCAGGACCAGAAAATAACTAACATAATAAAACGGTGTTTTTAGAAAACTAAATTCGTAAATGTAATTTTTATATATAAAGTCAATTATATTATATAGTATCATACAAAATCAAACATTTTAAATAACCTGAACGTATATGTATATATATATATATATGTCTGGGTTAATTTTAAAATAAATATTTGTTGAAATATTTAACTATCAAAGTTAAAAGGTAAATAAAAGTATTAAAAGTATTGTACTGTCAAAAATGCAGATGTTATTTTAAACAAATAAATGTAATAAATATTAATTTTTTATCAAAACACATTTTAGAGTAGGTATAAAAGATTTATAGTACAATTCGGTGAACTGTATTATAACGAATATGATATTTATTGAGATGTAAGCTTGAAAATTTTCAATTGAAAATATTTTTTAGATTCTGAGCAGAGCGATGAATGTATTGATTTTACAACAGTAAAAATGCTTCGATTTTCTTCAATAGTAACTTTTCTGATGAGAAAGTGAATCTAGTTGAACCCAGTAGTTTTCAAACGCGCCGTGAAAAACAATTGAAAAATTAAGGAAAAAACGGGAATTTTACAGAAAACCAATTTTCAAAAATTAGATATTCATTTGATTTCTCATGTAGTGATTTTCTTATTTTGTTGCAATTCAAAAACTAATAACTGCAGATGCATGAAAATTGCAATGAATGTTTATATTAGCATTTTCTATACACCATCTAATTTTGAATATATATTGACTGTTTTTGAGCTTTTACGGACTATTTCAATTTTCAATTTTTTAGTTTTTTTTATATAAATACCAATACATTTTTATTTGTTGGGCCAAAAATTATGACAATTTAATACAAGGCTCCTGATATATTGTTACAATAGCAATTGAAAATTATTAAAAATACATAGGTAAGCACACATTTTTTTTATAAGTATTTAAAGTTCGAATTTTGACAAAATTCATCAAAATCTCGAAAATTATCAATCATTGTAATTAAACAATTATGAAATAGTCAGTTTTTATAACTAAGGATTGAAAATTTAAAACAAAGATTCTAATAAAATAGTACATAATGTAATCAAGAAATCTAAAAAATATATAAACACAGTTATTTTTTACAGACATTTTAAGTTCAAACTTGAACGAAATCACATATTAAAATCTTTATTAACGATTTTGGTTATTTTATTGTAATTTAAAAATATTATTCGTGGAAATATTAATATCAAACTGAAAAATCAAAATATGGCCTATCCATACAATCTACAGTTTAATATTACCATCGAACAATATAGATACGATAATATGAATAATATTAATTTAACTTCCCAGCTACTGTACAATAACAATATCAATATATTTTAAAATATCCTAGACTGACATACCGTCTCCGCTCAGAATCGTTTTTCGTATACAATGATAATTTATATTATATTATTGAACTTAAATTTAATGATATCCATTATACAATATACACTATACAGTGACCTACTTTTAACCTACTGTATAGCGGAGTGACATCCACTTGACCCCCTGTTTTTCATTGAAAATTTCTGAAAATTATAGTATACATATTGAGCGTATAATCGTCTTGCTTACAAATTTTTTTTGTGATTTATTGTTTGAGTCACTTCCACAATTTTATCCAAATTATAATTTTTTTTATTATAAATGTTTTGTTTAACATTAACGTTATCCTTGTTACAATGTAAATAAAAACGAAACAAACATTTTATAAAGTATTTTAATATATTTAAACTTGAAAATAATAAAATACATCACAATATAGTACCAATTTTAAATCTAACAGTATTTTGTTAGTTGGTTCTTGGTAGTAAGTAGCATCAACTTGTTACTATGTAAGTACAAATTATATATATCAAACTTAAAAAATATATATATTAATAAGTATATAGGTACTTATTTTCAATTATAATAAATGATAATCATCAAAATAAACAGCTATGGTATAGTGACACCATCCATACAACCTCAAAAATTAAGTTAGTTAAGAAAAATACATTAGAATTAACATTTTCCAAAGTTGAAAATTTTCAATAAAGAAAAATTTGAAACTTTGGAAAATTTTAGTTCTAATGTATTTTTCTTAACTAAATTAATAGTTTATATATAAATATTTTAATAAATAATATTGCATAGGTACACAGATCAAACGCTGCATAATTTAATCGGTGCCCTGTTTGTTTTATCTCTCTGATTCAAATGCATTCACCCAAAATCATTTTTATTGTTTTTAACAATTACTTTCAAAAGAATAGATAAAAATATTTTTGAGGATTTAAAATGTTTTATTTTACTTTAGGTACATTAGAATTGAAAATTAAAACTAATTGTAGATTTAAACAGACATTTTATTTTTAGAAACAATACTTAGACAAAATCATAATATATAAAACCCTCAAACACTTCAATATATCGTTCTATAACGTGGCACGTGATTTTAGTCAGAGAAAAAAAATTATATTATATTGGAACAGATTGGGCCATTTCAAACACGTTATATGGGTTTTATAAAATATTATGACTATTTTATACATTTTATTCTGATATTTTACAGTTGGCAATTAATGTTTCATGATAATATGTCTAACGGTGTCCATATATAATATATTATATATACTATATTCGCATAATACATTAAATTTTGCTGTGCTACACCTGCTAACTATATGACCCATATAGACTGGACAAACAATAATTTACACGACAAATAGGTTTTTTGCGTAAAATACGGATACAGTGCAATTTCAAAAAGCCAACTTTTTATTGTTAAAACAATTAGTGACAAAATTCTTTTTCCCACAAGAATAATTTAATTTCTAATTCTAGTTCTGACCACTCCCCGCAGTGAATGTGATAGGAAGAGTGATCAAAATGCATACCTACTCAAATTAGAATCAACTTCGATTTATCTATAAAACTGTTAATCGCAGTAAACATTTTATAGGCACATGCACTCATCATATCCAGTCCAGCACATAGAATGTTTGTGGTTAGGCGTGGGCGTGCGCAGACTTCCATTTCTGATGGAGCCTGGTCGATTAAAGTGCCCTAATACTTGGACAGCGCCCCTAATTTTTTTTTAACAATCAACCTACATGTTGATGTCTTAACCTATTAACGTCTTTAAATATTGTATTTGTATATAGATTATAGATTATAGACAACAATTTTATAATATACTAGTTAGTGGAGCTATGTTTGAGAGGCGGTTCCGTGATAAAAGACGGAGATCAATGCGTTCATCAAAGGATTCAGTTTTCAATGATTTTCTAAATGACAAAAGCATAAAAGCTCATAATATAGTAATAGTAATAATAACAATTGTACTAATATTATAACAACATATTTTTTAAATATATTTGTATAAATTCTTCGTTCAAATTTTTTTGTTTACTTTGTCATACTATTTTATTTAAAATTATTTTTCATAAATTATTATTACCTATGTCATAATGTTTACTTTAAAAATATGTATACATTAATTGTACTTTGTTTGGTAATTGGTAGATCTATTGACTATAAGTAATAAAATCTATAGTAAAAAAATCAAGCCACAAAAATATCACTACACGGCGTAAAAGTACTTAATTAATAATAAATAATAACTAGAGCAGTATAAAATCATATTCAAGTCACAAATATATTGTCTTGCTTATCATATTATATCAGTTAAATATTAAAATTATGACCACAGAATTTATTCCATGTTATGACACAAAGTTTATTAATACCTAACTAAATTCAAACTAATGTTCACGCAAAAAAAAACACGTTAGTTATGCATAAAATCACTTATTATTTGTTAATTTAAAAACATGTTTACCTATATTAATATTGTTTTATTATTATCCCTAGATAAGTGTAATGAAATAAAAAATACTTAAATTTAAGAAAAACTGTGACGAAAAACTTGATCGATACAAAACGTTTTTTTTTCAACTTATTTCACTTTTCCTAAATTATTTATTAAAATATGTTTGTTATTAAACCGACTTATCAGTAACAGTAGGTTCGCACATAGTCGAAGCCGATAATTTCGTGCAGTTATTTTAGCTTTACCAACTACGTAATACGAATAATTGTTATCGTAACACTTTGCCCCGTGTAACAGAATGCCCAATGCTCCCCTACACTAGTTGGGTCGCACAATTTTGCAGTTAGTACTTTAGTTGGGTAAATTAGAACACATGTATGCTAACTATGTTTTTCTTATGTTTCTCATTATATATTAAATAATTATTATAGTTTAATGAATATTAGTACGCTAGTAAATGGTATAAATGTTAAAAAAAAATATTAAAATTTCACACGGTTGGTAAAAATTTAAATGAAAGAGCTTTTACGAAGTCAAATCTATTTATTTTACCCATATATATATTTTTATTCAAAAAAATTTTCTTTCTATTAAATAATTTTTCTTTTATTCTGCCCACTACTTATTTTTATGTATACGATAAGTATCGTATTTACAGTCAGACCTTACTATACAGTGTGTTATGGTTTTTATACTCGGAAGTCGGAACCAATAATAATTAGTTAATCTTATTATCTAGGACTCAACTCAGATGTGCCGGCTTGGTAGGCCCGGGCCTACCCTGATTTTGAACCAAAATTTTAGACTTAGGCCATAATATGCTATTAAAAATAAATTTTTTTTTATGAAACAAAAAAGGAATTGACTGAAATATTGTATATTACCTACTTGTTTGCATTGACACACCGAACATTGAAATTTAAATGTGAGATGTGAATACATCTGAGTACTGCCTGGGCAGTAGCCAGTATGTGTGTATACCATAGACGTGCGCCACGTGCGCAGACTCCGGTTTTAGGGGCACCGAGCTAATATCCGTCCCATTATCCAAATTCGCCGTTAAAAATGGTCCGCCTGTAGGTATATACGGGATGAATTGACGAATAATCTAACACGTCTACAATTGACACAACTTTATTATGTAACAACGAAATAAAGGATATATTAATTATACATATATTTCGTACTAAGTATCCGCGACGACGGTCAGGCGAAAGATCCCTTCCCCGACCGCCGTTGACCGCGGGCGGCTGCCGGACCTGTTGCTGGTCACGCTTTCGCGGACGTCGATAGAGACGCTGCGGTGGTTGCAATATAACGACCGCCGGACCGCGACACACCGTTTTACTTTTTTTACCATATAGGGTATCAAAATTAAAATTATATTGGTTTTTTGGATAAAATGTTGTACAGTAAGATGAACTTTTCCTTTTCATAAATTATATAAGTCAAAAGAAAAAAAAAAATTAATTTCTTACCCAGTTATCCGTATAACAGTTTATTGGTTATAAATTGGAATTAAATATTATATATTTACTCCTTAGTCTGAAACTCATAGTATAAGAGGTATATCTAACTAATATAATATCCAACTCTACACGATATTGTTTCATTAGCCGTATTTCCTATTATGAATTGAATTTTCTGCTCATTTGCTTTTTTATTTAATTGTTGTTTGTCTTTTAATTATTTTATTTAGGTATCTTATTTTTTCATATTTTAAATATGTTTTTATTTAATGGCTTAAAATTAGAATTTACCGGTTCTTCACTAGAAATATTGAATAAGTTTATCTTTCTGTAGACACCAAAACCTTGATTTTGACAAAACTGGGGTTACTGTGGATTGATACATAAACTATTTTAAATACTTTATACCTACCTACAATACAATATAATATTTTTTCTTAAATAATGAATTATGAAAATTAAATTATAATTTTTCTTGAATATTATTTTGTATATCATAATTATGTCAAGTATAATTGAATTAATTATTTATCCTATTATCTCGATTTAGACAGCCATTTTTATTGACAATTGTCCATAAATCTCACAATCTCAGTTAATTCACTATTTGAATGAATGAGAATAACTTGAAATAATAGCCACTTATTTACTGGTTTTTTAATGCGATTTTGGCTAGTTATTTAATGGTGCTAACATTAATTATATTATGTAGGTATTATAAATATTCAATCAAATACTTAATCTGCTACATTTTATTCATAGACAGGAACAAATATAAAAATAAATTTTAATTATTAGTTTAATAGTATTACAAAATAATTTAGCTTTACACAAAATTACAACATTAATTTAACAACAAAACATTGCATTTTATCAGAGCCTATGCGGTTATGCAACAATAACAATAAGTAGAAACCGAAAAAATGTGTTTCAAATGATAAATACACATAAAATTAAATTAAAAAACATATTAGATCTCATTATACCGAGTAATAGAAAAATAATACTATGATTGTTATGCCAATATAGTATTGGCCATTTTCACTTAAACTTCATATTAAAACAATACAATTGTTAAGTAACTTAAAAACATGTAATTAACATTCATTCAATCACTGCTACTGCTACTGCTGCTGCTACTACTACTACTACTTGATGATTTTGATCCCTTCTTGTGTTTAAACCCTTTATGCTTATGTGCTTTGTGCATAGCATAAACACCAACACCGGCTCCAGCAACTCCAGCTACAGGAATACCATATTTCAAAGCTTTTTTAGCTTGTTTTCTTTGAGCTTTTGCTGCTTTACGCTAAACAAAAAGGAAAACTAATTAAATTAATTAACTAATCAAGACAATATAAATTACTAATGATAAATGTAAATTTCCATTTTAAATTAATTATTTTTGAGTATTGCTCTAGTTAGGTTAGGTTAGTTTAAAAAAACATATACAATTAACAACTTAGGGTACCTAAAGTCTATACAAATATTGTGGGATCCATAATCTGAGTTCTAGGTCAATAATTAATAAATTACCTATACAACAAATTTAAAAGTATATCACGTAAGTTTTTTTTTTCACATTTATTTATTATTCAAGTGTTTTTGAGTTTTATTTTTTGTTTTAACTTTGCAATCTATAAATATTTATAATTTAAGAGTATGTCTCGAAATAAAGAATTCAAACGCTACCGTCAAAAGCAATGTACTGGCTCCAGCAACACCAGCTACAGGAATACCATATTTCAAAGCTTTTTTGGCTTGTTTTCTTTGAGCTTTTGCTGCTTTACGCTAAACAATAAGGAAAACTAATTAAATGAATACTAATCAAGACAATACAAATTACTAATATAAATGTAAATTTCCATTTAAAATTAATTATTTTTGTGTATTACACTATTACTCTATTTTATACACAAAAAATTACCAATCTTAGAGACTAGAGTACCTATAATCTATACAAATATTGTGAGATCCATAATTTTTGAGACTTAACTTTGCAATTAGACTAGTCGATGCTATCTTATTCTCCCTTGAAAAAAAAAGTTACTGCTCTTGCATTTTCTTGGATATATCCCAAGCTTTTGATAGGGTATGGCACGAAGGACTTCTATTATAAGATAAAGTCAATATTTCATCCAACCTATTACTTACTAATCAAATCCTATCTCACGGATCGTTACTTTTAGGTCAGAGTTGGCACATCTTTTTCCAGCTTAGCAAAGATTAGTGCAGGTGTTCCAAATGGAGGGGCATACTTTTTCCTCTATTATACAACATCTACGCTGCCGATCAACCCACCTCTCCGAACACAACTATTGCATAGTTTGCCAATGACAAGGATATTATTTCTATCCATGATAATCCCTACATCATAGCATCGCTCAATCTTCAACTCCACCTTGACCTCATGGCTGATTGATATAAAAATGTCAGATAAAAGTAAACCAATCCAAATCACTTCAAAAAACATTCACTCTTCGTCTTCCTCCTTGTCCTATGGTGTCTCTTGACAGTATTCAAATCCCCTCCTCTCAATCAGCTAAATACTTAGGTCTGACAATTGACCGTCGAATCACATGGTCATATCACATTAAAATTAAAAGCCTTGCCTTAAATGCACAACTCCGCATCCTTAAAAATCTAATTTCCAACAACAAACACACTCCATTAAATACTAAACTCTTAATTTATAAATCCTTGTCCAAGCTGATGTGAACCTATGGTATTCAGCTTTGGAGCGATGCCAAAAAATACAATACTAATAAAATTCAAACCTTTGTAAAATCACAAATTCTCCACCTATATTTCAAACCTAAACTTTACACACCGATCTAAAAATTAAACCAGTCCATGAAGAAGCAATAACTTTTTACAAGCGATTCCTCTAGTAAGGGTAGTGTTACCACTGGGTGGCTCCTCCCATCAAATAATCATGTATATGTATATTTTTTTTCCTTCATCAGGTATTCTTATTGTTCCTAAAGGAACCGTACAAATAATTTAAAAAACAAAAAAACTTTGCAATCTTAATATTTATAATTTAAGAGTATGTCTTGAAATTAAGATATCAAACGCTATCGTCATAAGCAATATTTTCATACTTAATTTAAAATGTTAAAAATATGTCAAAAAAGCAAATATTAAAAATGAAATAGATTTAATTATATTTACATTAATATTGACCTAGAAGTCTAGAACATATTATTAGTTTAAGAAAGAATAAACTTGATATAAAGCGCACCAGTGCTTTTACTAGCGCAATAGTAACTTGGACATATAATATGACAGACATAGACAATAAACCTGACAAGGGGCATGCATTATATAGATAATAACATTTGAAATACTTCACAGTTTTTATTATTTCATTAGTACACAAACTTACAGGGTTAATGTGTCCAGTTACAGCATAATTAGTTAGTCCTTGATTGATAGCATGTTTAATTGGTGAACTTGTATGTTTCTATATTTAAAATAAATACATTCTATATTTATTAATATATTTTAATTAAATAATCATATATTACAGGAATTATAAACAATATGTATGCTGTTTTTTTTTTACCAATTATCAAATATATTAAGTAGGTAATATTTTTTTTAATTGCAATGTAACTACCTACCAATATAAGTCAAATTTAATTTATCTATTTTTATTAGTAAAAACCAAAGATGCAAAATAAAAAGAAAAAAAAATTGTAGATACAAAGTTAGTTATTCAATTTTTAAGAATTAATTATTATTATTTTTTCTTATTTAACTTGCATTCTGATAAAAAATAATATTATTATCGTATAAATAGTAAATTTATAATTTTAGTTATTTTTTTAAGGGATTGTTAGGATTTATAGACATACTCTGTACAATACTACAGTCCAAAACAGCTACATTAGGGAAGACCAAAATTATTATTAATTGTGTCATTTCAAGATATAAGAACAGATAAGGCGTTTTAAGCCAAAATTACATATTATTGGAGGTATTTCCCATCCAAGTCAGTTAGCTAATAGCTTCTAAATTCATACTATGACTATGATAGAAAACTATTTACAAATTACAATCTTTAATGTGTCAAAATAAAAAAGAATTCAAACAAATAGTTTAATAAATTTCTATTTGGAGACTACTACCAGGCCTAATTAATGACATTGTTCTAGACACAGTAGAACCTTGAACACATTTGCTACTGTTGATAGGTAATTATGTTTAACACTTTAAAATGTAATATAAAAAAAAATAAAATGTGTTAAACTTTTTTTTAATAATGATATTATGAATAATAGTATAATCTAAATATAGGTAATATGTACTGATGATGGGTGTGGTAGGCCGAACCCCTCACGGTTACGTGAGTGATTCATAATTGTAGCAACTTCTGAGATTTTAACTCTAGTTGCGCCACTGTAATCAATAGTATTTACTGACTAAGAAAATGTTTATATTAGTAACAAACCTGTAAATAAGGTGAATTATGAGTTTGACCAGGATAGGCACTATAACCTGAAGCATAAGGAGGAACAGTTCCAGGTGGAGCTCCAGGCATATGCATATGTCCAGGTGCATAGCCTCCAGACATAGGTATCTGTCCAGGCATAGGCATCTGTCCAGGCATAGGCATCTGTCCAGGCATTGGCATCTGTCCGGGCATTGGCATCTGTCCAGGTATGGGCATATAGCCAGGAGGATTACCAGGCATCGGCATTGTAGGACCACCAAACGGTGTACTTCCGCCAGAATTTATTTGTATACTATGTAATTGTGCTTCTCCATCGATAGCTAAATAAAACACACTTTGAAATGGTATTCTGTGTTTCATTTCTGTGTAATGAGATCCGTTAAATGCAATCTAGTATATGAAATAGTATGTTTATCACAATGTAATTCTACACACTCAAACATTATAATCTTACTATTTATTAAAAAACTCACTTTATATTCATAAGCATCACACAGTATGTCCAATTTGAATGGCTGACCTCGAATGAGAGCCACAGGTGGACCGTGAGATTCTTCCACCCCCCAATTTTGTGCTTGAATCGTGTTCCTGACAATCAAGTTACGGTTGAAGTCTAAAGCAACAAACAGGGCGACGGAGTCTCGAGGAGCAACATTCGGACCGATTTGTAAATTTATACAGACCCTACACAAAAACAAGGACAAATTGGTATAAATATTAATTTGGCTTTGATCATATCACAATATAATTGTAATATTGAATATCAATAATATATTTAATAATAAACCTGTTTGAAGACGGGAATGACGTGCCATGGATGCTGATCAGCGTGCCTTGTTTCAAACCATTTTGTATTGGTCCAACAAACGGGAGAGTCTGAAAAACATGATATCGAAAGTGTTAGTAAATTACTGTTCAATAAGGTTAATTAAATTGTTCGAATACTGTAAACTCCTTTATTATTATCATATTAAAGTACTACCTATATTGTTTGTAGTAATTAGAAACAATATCAAATATCAGTAGAATTATACAATAAGAAGTGTAATGTTGTGGTGTAGGACACTTACCGGATTGAGGAACGGAGCTTGAGCCATGGCGCGATCGACGGGAATGAACGAAACGACGTGAACAGAGAACGCAATCAAGTACGAATACGAGATCGATTTGCGTTTGGACGAGCCCTAGAACTTTGGTCGTGAGAAGGACTGCAACAGTCACAGTGAGTTGTCAGAAATGAATCATTCGTCTTATATAGCACGTACGCACGGCGAACGATCGACATAGACTGTGGTGCAGAGATAAAATATGTGATGACTAAAAAACTAGTCACTATAATAATGCAGATATATTAATATGTTTATGTAGTAGGTAGTAGTGACTCATCATTCACGGCCGAATGTTGTGAATTGAGATGATAAAAGACTGGTACTTTACTATCAAAGATGAATAACACCAAGTGTGATCGGTCCACGTTGACGTCACGAACGCTGAATTGACGTCACTATATAGGTTTACAATATTAAGAGCAACAGGCGAACCGGTTTCACGGTAAAAATATAATGGTGTTGAACATCGGTTTGTTTATTAAAAAGTTACTAAGATTTAGTTATGCTTATAAGTTATAACTAGTTAATAGTAGTTATATGTTATAAATTATGACCAAGATAAATCTAAATAGATCACCAGAATGATCCACATTGGTTAGGTACCTCATTGGCGTGCGCACGGGTGCAGCACATGCAGCCTAGGCTGCATATCTGCTCTTTCTGCGACGACAAATTTTTAAATTATATAATTTTATAATGATGATAATATTTTTTATACCCTTTGTTATGCCCATTGTATAAATTTGGCATTGATTGATAGCATTTGTGAAAAATCCAATACGAAATCAAGTTTAAAAAATAGCTCTCCTATTTTTGACTTTCTCTGAATAGTTCAGTTTGTTTATACTTTTTTGGAAAACAGTTCATTAAGCATGCTGTATTGAAAAACATAGCAAAAGAATCTGGCCAACGGTTTTTAATTTTAAAATCACTTTCAACTACTCGCTGGGCTTGAAGCTGTTTCTTCTATTAAAAAAAAACATTATATTATATTATCAAACATACATTACATTTGTGATGACTGTACTATGCCAGAAATTCGAGCAAAAAGTAAAAACAGTTGCAAACATTTGAATTTATTTTTAGTTTATTCATGATGGAACCCATTTTGCAAATGATCTTAATAGCAAGCAAATTGTTACAGTCTTTGAGTTTGAATTTGTTAACTGCTATTTAACTGAAAATTTCATTGAAAAAATCTCTAATATTAATAAGGAATAGTGAACAGTATGATGAAATGACAAATGTTTGCTAAATGCCGGAAAATATGTAAGGAACATGATATAGAAATTCCAGATGGCAGAAATAGAAAGGTATCCATAAAAGTAAACCCTATAAAAAACCAACACATGTTTGTGTCAAACTAAGTAAAGTAACAGTTAATTACACAGCGTTAGATGTATTGATAAATGGATTACATTCAAGGTTCTCTCATAAAAGTCTTGATATGATAAATCCTGTAGGCAAAATGTTAAGTTTAGAAATACATCAAACCATTCTCTATGAAATACTACAAAAGATATTCTTAATCTTTCATGAAGGACTTGTTCTTGAAATAAATATTTTTAAAAGCATTCAAAATGTTTTAAATGGCTCATTAACAAAAGCAGTTTACAATTATTGGCTAGACTTTTTAAAAGAAATTTAAAAACAAAATGTATTTCCAAATTTTAAAAATGATTTTAATACATTTCGCTACAATACCTGTCACGAGCTGTATCTGTGAGATTGTAGCATTTTCTGTGTAAAAACTTGTTTTAAATAAAATAAATAGCTATCAGTTTTCAACAGACAATAGTCAACAAAATAGAAATATGTGATGCACCTGATCGGGAACTCTGTGCACGCCTATGGGTTACCTATAATATACTTTAGAATTTATAACATGGGCGTGATTGTGGGGGTAACAAAGGGTAACCCAGAGTGCAGG
The DNA here is from genome assembly GCA_027563435.1 of Nasonovia ribisnigri. Taxonomy (NCBI): domain Eukaryota; kingdom Metazoa; phylum Arthropoda; class Insecta; order Hemiptera; family Aphididae; genus Nasonovia; species Nasonovia ribisnigri. The sequence goes on along the minus strand of JANEHU010005187.1, from coordinate 47,041 downwards.
GTACTTCTCCACCGTAGATATTTTATTAAGAGGACAAAAGTATAGTTTTGCACCACCAACCCCTAACCAGTCCTAGGAAGTGCCATTGAACAAATTTTAAATCTATCAAAATATTTTGTTCTGAGGTCCTACACGAAATATGAATTTGCTTTCGGTTAGGTTAGGCGCGTCTTACCAAGACGATTTGTTATGTTACCAGGTTACCTACATAATACATTGTTATTTGTTACACGTGTGCTCTTGACCCCTACATATTATAACTGATAATTAGTATTTATAATAGATCGCAGATTATAGATACAGCGAAAAAATTATATTATATGTATATTGTATATTTGTATGCAAATAATAACGTGCTATACGCAAGGATTATGCTCAAGTACGCACTAAAAATGGAATGAAATTTAAAACTTTTTTCTTGGTTATTGGTTAATTATTATCCTTTACCCTTTTATTTCTAAGAAATGTTCACTGTAGAACTATTTGTACTTTCGATCTAAGTTCCTACCCAATCACGTATATAATGACAAGTTTTTAAGGTTGAATAGTGGAAGTGGTAATGTCAGCAATTGTATTGTTCCCTGTATGTTTGTATATCGCAATGATTTCCATTTTCATGAATACTTTTGTCATAAATTTGTTTACACCAAAACCTCATTTAAAATTTCTTTGGTAAAGCGGTGAACGATATGAGCGAAACAAGTTAAATAGATCAAGTTTTAATAGAAAATGTTTAGGACTACAGGGATACTATAATGTTAAGTGGATTTCTATACTATTATAGTATTATATAGAAATCTATGGGTGGAGCACTTGAATGAAAACTCGATAAGGTATAGACTATATTATACAATCTAAAGATATTATGCAACGACGGCCATAAAAATTCCTCAGGTCAATTAGTTTGGTCAGATTTGTTTTTGCACATTCAATCAGTATGCTGACATGTAGAAAAAGACGTTTATATGCCATATTTACATAACGAAGCGATGAAATATGCATACTTAGTAGCCGATTAGGTATATAAATTTGGATAATTATGGTACAATCGTTCATTGATGATTTATACTATTATACCGGCACTTAATACTATATATGGGTACTACCATTAAGTCTTTCTAACGTGCAATATAAGGATAGATTTAGCAAAATTACGCGGAACATCTAAGTTTAACAAAGTTTAAACACCTAAAAATAAAAATAGATGTCATTTCTCTTTTATAAAATATTATGTAAAAAGTAAGTTACAAAAGTAATAATATTAAAATTGTACCTATAAGAAAACAAAAAAATACTGAAACTTTGTCATTTTACAATACTACCTACCTACTATTTTAGATCAATATTCAAAAATATTATTCTCTTCAAATTCGGTAATGGGTGTTTGAACTATTGTTTACTTAAACCTCACAGTTTTGATTTTACATACAGAATTTTTTTTACAACGCCCATAAGGTGGTACCTTAAGTTGTGATCATATATAATATAAACAGGTATCATACTATAATGCCTTATTAAGAATGCATTTCAAAAGTTAAGTTCTGCTGAATGTTTTAGTAATGTGGTTACCTATTGAAAATAACTCAGAAGAACAGTACAGTGTACGTACAACACACACTTTACATAGGTAAATACTAAAAAGTAAAATGTTCAACTTGCCACAAAACAATCAGTCAATTATTGTTAGTAGGCAAAACAAATTATGGAAAAAAAATGTTCCTACTTCTTCCAATTATTATTATATTTTACCAAGTATGGATGTTTCAGATAATCAATATTAATTAATAATAAATGTATTTTTTTTATGACAGCTTCCAAATTGTTAAATACAATTTATTAAATATTTCATTCATTAGTTACCTATTACTTAAAAAGCATAGGTATTATACTATTATTGTTTCATCATAATATCTAAAATTAAAATTTTAAAGATATCATAAATGTTTTTTTTAATTTCAAGAATAAACTAAATTTTAAAAAAAAACCACGAAAATATAGTTTTATATACATTGATTTTAGTTACCTATTTATTGTACATGATCCTATTCATGTATATTATACAAATGGCATGTTTTAAAATTATAATTGATAGGAGCATTTTTTTAAATTTGTATCCTAACAAAAATATATTAAAATATTCATATCATAAGACATAATACCCATTTGCTATCCTATTAAGAAAAGTAGCAAATATAATAAATAAAAAAGTATAGTTATAATTATATTTTTTGTAAAAATATATAATATCATATAACAATAATAACAATAATATGTTGAACATTTATAATACACCTTAATACCTTATATTTGTTTACATTTGTCTTATAACAATATTAACTTGTCAATACTTGATTTTTGTTGAGTTTCCTAAATAAACCATTTTCTATAGACATAAGAGCATCATATGAACCCAATTCAGCTATTTTTCCATTGAATATTACAGCCAATTTATCTAAAATTGATGAAAATTTTAAAATAATAATTTTAATTTTGATGAAATATTAATTGGTTTTCTAACCTGATAAATAACTTGCACGTTATGTTTAAACATTAAAATTATAATTAACTCAGTATTTACCTGCATTTTTAATAGTAGATAACCTATGTGCAATTGTCAATACAGTTCTTCCTTTAGAAACTCTCTGCAATGCTTCTTGAATTAACTTTTCACTTTCCGCATCCAATGCACTGAATTAATTTTATCAATTAAATAAAACAAAATAGTCAACAATTTCATATAAGTTATGACAATAATATTTACCTTGTAGCTTCATCTAATAATAATACTTTAGGATTTTTTAGTAATGCCCTAGCAATAGCTATCCTTTGTTTTTGGCCACCTGATAATAGAACACCTCGCTCTCCAACAATCGTATTAAATCCATCTGGAAATTTTTTTACTATAAAATCATATGCATTTGCTTCTTTAGCAGCATCAATAATTTCATTATCTGTTACACATTCACGGCCATAAGCAATATTTTCTCGAACAGTTCCAGAAAATAAAATTGGTTCCTATAAACAAAAACAACTAATAAATATAAAATATATACGTATTAATAGTAGTTTTAAGAGTTTTAGAAAAACTATTATAGCTTACTTGACTAACTACTCCAATATGACCATGTAACCAAATTGGATCATACATTTTTAAATCTGTTTTGTCTAAACATACTTGACCACTTTGAGGATCATAAAGTCTTAATAATAAATGACCTAATGTACTTTTTCCACTACCACTATGGCCAACTAATGCATATATCATACCACTAGGTATCTCTAAGTCTAATCCATTAAGAATAGGTGCGTCTGGTCGATTTGGATAATTAAATATAATATTTTGGAAGCTTATATCGCCTTTAGGATCAGTCAATGGTTTTAGTCCACCTGTAACAATATTTTTATGTATAAATGCAAATAAACATAAAATATATGTAATATAAGTTATAAGATATTTAAGTTAATAACACTTAAAAGTTAAAAGATTACCAGAAATAGGTATAGATGGTTTACGATCAATAATTTCCCATATTCTTGATGATGCGCCCAGGCCTCTATTAATGTCAGAATAGAATGTTGATAGACCACCAATAGACACTCCTGTATAAGCGGCATACAATAAAAAGGAGCTCAATTCTCCAACACTAATAGTTTGTTCGCTGACCAACAATCCACCACTGTATAACACTGATATAATTATGAAGTTACCGGCAAATCCTGTCTATCAAACAAATCAATTCAATGAACATTTAATATAGTACTATAATGTAAGTTAATAAGCTGTAAACCATGAAAACTACTAAAAAATTGATTTGAAGTTACCATAGCAAAAAACAACCCTCTCATGAATGATTCTTTAATAGAAAGCTGCAATACTTCATTCATTTTTTTCCCATACAGAAAAATTTCTTTATTTTCTTGGCTGAATGCTTTTACAGTTCTGATATTTGATATTTTCTCTTCAGCAACTTGGTTTGAAGCAGCTAATGAATCCTGAATTTTCAATACTCTATAATTTTCTACTTATCAAATAGTAAAATATTACTAGAATGATAAATATATGCACTAAAGTGAATTTATAGTTTGTATGATAGTACACACAGAGCCATTGCAAACTATCAAAATTGATTATTTTAATAAATTTAATTATTATAATAAAAATGTCATTAAAGTTAAAAATGCACTGAATATTATGAGACACATATTTTATAAAATATATTTATAGCTTTTCTATCCTATTTGTGACACATTTAAGAGGACGTCACACCTGCATGTGTTGTTCCGTCTTACACACATATGACATAGACAAAACGCGTTTACATAGTCTGAGTAAAACTCACTCAATTATGGTGTTAGAATAAAAACACATTTTACAAAATTAAAAGATGAAAATATTTTGGAGGGCAAAACAGTGATATTTTTTTAAAAAAGTTTTCATTTAAAATTTTTGACATTTTTGCTATTTTTAAATAATATAATAAACGTTATTTATATAATGGAAAAAAAATGGTGAAAATTATTGTTATTATAGCAATCTACTATTAATTTAATGACAACGGTGAAATGCGCTATTAATTTCTATCGCACAAATATTCTATTGTACTGTATTTTCAAATACTTTTTAAACAATTTGTCAGTTCAATAGAATGTCAAGATGCAAACCGATATATTTTTCCATATTTTCCATTTCTTTTAATGCAAATTAATAACAACATAAAATGGTTTTTTTGACATTTTTTGTCCATATTTTTCATCTTTGGCTCTTATAACTTCCGAGTTCTAATGATTATTGATTTATAATTAAATTCAAATTTAACATATTTATTACAATAACCCAAGTCAATGCAATGTACCCTCAAAACCTACTCTACAACATAGATATTAAGTTCCTTGGTTTTTTAAAGCTTAATTATCAATTATACTAAATGTTATGACTTTTAAATTTTAATCAGAAGTATTTGATAATAGGCAATTGTGTTCAAAGTTATTAATATAAATAGAATTCAAACACCTAATTATTTGAAAAAAATAAAACAAAAAGGTAGAATGTAATAGAAAATAAATATAGTTAAGCGTCAGCAACTAAAATTTATTCTAAATAGTAATGGAAAAAAAAAAGAAAAACATTCATGTATTAATATTCATTATATTATATACCTGTACAGATCTTGTAATTTTTCGAACAAAACGTCCATATATCACAGCCAATGCAGCAATTGGAGGTACTATAGATAAGCCAACCAAAGCTAATTTTGGGGATACAAAAAACTAAATACATAATATAAATAAAACATTATTTGTATAACTAAAGAATTAAATAATTTGTAAAAAATTGAAATTACCATAAAAGAAACACCACTGGCAACCATTATAGTAGAACGCAATCCATCAGAAATATTTGTAGTGATGGTTTGGCTTACAAGTAAGCAATCAGATGATAGTCGATTAATAAGTTCACCAGTTCTATGACGATCAAAGTATGCTGTTTCTTGTGACAAAAGAGATTTAAATAATAATTCTCTAAGTGTTTTTGTAATTTTATAACCTACCAAATAAAATGATTACAATATTAATAATAAATAAAAATACATTTAACTATTAAATTAAATAGATAATATATTTTAGTATAAATTTGGAAGTTTGCAAAATTACTATAAAATTAATTTAGAATTTATATACGTAATCCATTTTTTTAAATTAAAAATGTTAATAGATTATTTGGCTATATCCCATGTAATACATAATATAAGATGGTGCATGTAACTGAAATGACACACATTTATGTACAATTATGGCTTTAGCCTCAAGTTCACGATGAAAATAATGTATATTTTATGCATCAAATTTATTCATATGCTGTTTAATATTAAATATTTATACTGTCATATTTAATAGGAGGTAAAAATGTAAACGGCCTCATGAGAAATCAAACTTAACAATGCATTTGGGTGAAAAACTGGAAAGTGTCAGTAGAATATTATCTAGTAATTAGGTGCTTTACTAATTTAATTTAATGGAAGGAACTGAAACAAAAGTAAATTTGTAATATTCAAAGATTTTTCTAGTGCTACCTAAACATATGTATACATTATTATAGCTAATATTCATTATAAAATGTATAAAATTATCTACCTTAGAGAATATTAATGTATCATAATAATTTTAATTAATATTGTGTAAGTAAAATTGTTAGAAAATCAAAAATTAATAAATATTTAAGCTGTTGAAATATAGTTTATTAAAATAGATGTAAGGAAGCAAATTATTCGATTAAGTTACCAGATGTGTTAATTAAATATATACGTCCAAAATTGCATGCAGCTCCGATTACAAAGACAGGTAGCAGTATAGTACATATTGTAACCAATTTAGATTGTGCTTCTGTAATGTCAGACTTATAAATTATATCAACAATCCGTCCAAAGGAAAACGGAATCGCCATCGTGACTGCACTAGATACTAATAAAAAACATACAGCACCTGAAAAATAAATAAAAAATAGTCAACAATAGAAGCCAATCGATAACCATCATATTTAACTTGCATATGAGCCTATTTTTTTCTGGCTTTGCAAGAGAATACAATCTCAGAACTTTGGACTCTGAAAATATTTTTTTTGTTTCCTTTGTTGTACTTTTGGTGCTCATCCATCGTACAGTTTCATTAAGTAAAGGCTTTCGTGTACTATAACGAGGTATATTGACTATAATACTGCGTTGGTAATGAATGGACATTTTAAATTTTGTACACAAGCTGTAACGCAATAGCCCGAACGTCATATTGATGACGCACAGTGATTCAACTACTAATAATAATTGAGTTATGTAACTATGTAAGGAATAATAATATGTAACGAAATTATATAAAATATGTGTAATGCAATAATTTGAAATACTTAAACAACTACCTAACAATAATGTTACTACTAACAATTTTATATTAAACTAAAAATTAGAAAATGTAATTAAGTATGAAATAAAAAAAAACTACAGCCGATAACTGATAAGAAACTGTGATAACGATAAGAAACGGTCTGTTAGGAGCACGGTTTAAGATATACTGGTTGCACAACTTTATGGAATGAAATGGACCTTCTCATAATTGAATGTGATAAGAATGAAGAACTAGTAAGCGCTCCTTGTGGGAGATTTTTGAACCAATAAAGACATCGACATGACAATATTATATAGTATTCTACTACTATTTTTTTTTTTATAATTGTTGAATATTAATATTTATTATTTAATATTATCCTTCACACTGTTTCACTGTGATGCTCCAACTATGGTGTGTACTTTTTAGTCTTTACTACTCTACCAAATTACTGTATTATTTTTCTATGTTCTACGATTTATAGTACATCAGTAGTTGCCATTTAATACTTAGCTGACTAGTATACTATGTATCATTGACCTATAAACCACAGATTATATGCCTTTCATATAGTCTGTGTATAAACTAAGTTAATAAGTCTATGCTATATATTCTTCTCAAGTACTTAAGACAGGTCTCCAAAATCTGAGGATCATAAAATCATAATCTTATAAACTATATATGAAACAATAACAATAAAAGTAGGCAATGTTATAGGTACAATGATTCAATGATTAAGTATTAGAGCACAAGTCCTTGGTCACTAGTGGAATTACAAACATTTAATAAGATACAAGATGTAGTCATTAAGAGTGACAGTTTATAAAAAATAAAACAAGTAAGTTAGAAAATAAAAATAAATTATTTAATTTAATATAATTATTATAAGTATGTACAGATATTATGTATAAAGAATAAAACAGTTTATTTTTGTTACAGATGTATTAGGTAGTTTCCACGGTTTAAGATATATCTAAAATTCCTAAAATGTATTTATTCATTAATCGTTGGTTAATTTTGATAACTTTTTTTTTGATATATTATTTTTTTTATTCTCTTGATTTATTATATATTATGTTTACTGACGCGTTCTCATATTTATATAATAAGTGAATAAATCACTCATAACACGAGATTTATGGTCGGGACATGGAAATATTAATTTTAAATTATTTATTTTAAAGAACTCTTCAAATGTATCTTCAAATACATTTTGAGATCTTGCGTGCTTAATAAAGCAAGATTCTAATAATTTTAAAATATTAAATACATTTTGGTCTGGATTTGTCAAAAACCCACGAGATTTCAAGTTTACCAAAACTGCTTCTCTCCTGGAAATATTAACCGCCACCGGTGTCTGATAGTAATATCTCACAATAACATAGTTTATTGATAGGATAGTTTTCAGGTTTGCCGCTAGGGTTCACTACAATCTAAGTCTACGCGAGTCTTATCGCAAAACATATAGAACGGTCCATGTATCATAGGCAATTTATTATGGGAGTTGTCGAGTTGTGCAACCAGTATATCTTAAACCGTGGTTAGGAGTGGTAACTTGCTGCAGACATGGTAACCACAATAATATTATATAATATATTATATTCTATCACTAGATAGCACAGTTTAAAATAAAAATCATTAGCTCTATAGCAGTCTTGTAAAGGATACTTTTAAAAAGTACTCAAGTACAGATACAGAAACTTATTTTCAGAAGTATCTAAAATACGTATTTGAATACTTGGAAAAAAATGTATTCAAGTACAAATACAAATACTTTTCTTTTTTTTTCCTAACATAATGTTCTTATAGATTAATTTAATCATTAAAGTAAGAATGCAGCATTTTTTATCTTTGGTGTATATACCTACCATCAAAGATCATAACTATTAGGCCTCCAAAAATATTGCAATATACCAATCAACAAAAATTGCTGTAATAGTTTACGAATAATAAATGAAATGAGAATATTGTTATTTATGTATACATTATACTGTTATAGTATAAATAGTATAATACATTTAGGTACACATTCTCATTATACAAAAAATACATATACACGCTAAGAATATGTTATTTTCCAAATATTTTTCTTTAATTTCTTTCACAAAGTTGTTTTTATAGACTTAGCTGGTATTGAACCATCTGCAGTTGATCCATGTATAGATTTAAACCATAAACCATGAAAATTACACAAGTTGAGGTCTTACTTCTGTAATGCAAGTATAGCCCTGTCTTGGCAGGATTATGAGCACTAATCTACAATCAGAATGATACAAAATTGAAGTATAACTCACCTTTATAACATTTTAAATTCTAAGTCTTAATAAATTTTTCTAAAATTTAACTATTAAGAATATTTTATTTTAAAATTACATTTCTAGCCTTAGTTACACAACTGGCTATGGTTGAATTTTTAAACTACTCAGAACACATAATTGTAAGGAATGCACAAAACATATAATGCATGATATTAATGAATAATGATTAAGATTCTATGCTATAGAATATATAGCATAATTCATAAAAAGTTTTTAAACATTTTCCACTTCCTTGTCTGTATATCTAATAGATAGGGCCAGAACTGAAGTTGCTTTTTGGAATAGTTTTTATGAGTTCAAACATACATAATACATTATCATAATATTATGTACTGTTAGTTCTTGTTCAAAATTAAATTAATGAAGTACTATAATAAATGCTATTAGTTATTTTTTAATTATGCTTATATATTGAATACGCAAAAACATATAACTTACATAATTTGATAGGACACACAAAAAGTTACTTTTTAGATATTACATTTAAAATTGGTAATGCTAATGTACTTATTTAATTTTCTATACAAAATTGCTTAGTGTTAATTAATGTTAGTGTACTCTGGTTTATTGTACAATTTATTTTAGATTCTGAGCGGAGCGATGAATGTATTGATTTTACAATGATGTGTGTTTTTTTTTTAATTTTTTTTAATTTTTGTGTCTGTCATCACGTTTTATGACAGTAAAAATGCTTCGATTTTCTTCAATAGTATCTTTTCTGATAGAAAGTGAATCTAGTTGGTACTTTGAGGAGTCAAAAGTGAAAATTTCCCAGTAGTTTTCATGAGCGCCGTGAAAAACAATTGAAAAATTAAGGGAAAAACGGGAATTTTTACGGAAAATCAATTTTCGACAAAATTGATTTTGGTTTTTGGTATAACTCTAAAAGAAATGACCGTAGAGACATGAAATTTTGACCGAATGTTTATATAAGCATTTTCTACACACCATAGCATTTTAAAAATATTCTAACTTATTTTGAGCTGTTAAAGGACATTTTCAGTTTCCAATTTTTTTAGTTTTTTTTTCTTTAAATGTCAATAAAATTTTATTTGTTGTGTAAAAAATCTTGAAAATTTAATAGTAGGCTTCTAATATATAGTTTCAAAGGCAGATGAAAAATATTAAAAATCCGTAGTCACAATTTTTATTTATAGGTAATCAAAGTTCAAATTTTTACAAAATACGTAAAAATGACGGAAATGTGCAATTTATTTTGAGTTAGAAATTCATAAAAATTTTTCTTTTTAAATCTAAGGTTTGAAAATGTGATACAAGAATTCTTATAAGTTTGCCTAATTTTATCAATGAAAAAATGTTTATAAGCAAGTCAACATAAATTTTTATGAGCATTCTAAGTTCAAATTTTTACAAGATTAACAATTCATTCGATTTCTCATGTAGCGATTTTCTTATTTTGTTGCAATTCAAAAACGAATAACTGTAGATGCATGAAAATTTCACTGAATGTGTATATTTACATTTTCTATACACCATCTAATTTTGAATATGTTTTGACTGTTTTTGAGCTTCTTACGGACTATTTAAATTTTAAATTTTAAATTTCTTTAGTTTTTTTTTATATAAATACCGATAAAATTTTATTTGTTGGGCCAAAAATAATGAAAATTTAATACAAGGCTCCAGATATATTGTTACAATAGCAGTTGAAAAATATTAAAAATATATAGGCACACTTTTTTTTTATAAGCATTTAAAGTTCGAATTTTTACAAAATTCATCAAAATCTCGAAAATTATCAATCATTGTAATTAAAGTAATTAAACAATTATAAAATGGTCAGTTTTTATAATTAAGGATTGAAAATTTAAAACAAAGATTCTAATAAATAGTACATACTGTAATCAAAAAATCTAAAAATTATATAAACACAGTATTTTTTTACAGACATTTTAAATTCCAATTTGGACGAAATTACATATTAAAATCAATTTTAATGAGTACAAATATACATTATAATATTTTTCTAGCATCACTGATAATTTTATGTTAATAATTAAATAATATGAATAATATTCATTCAACTTAGCAGCTACCGTAAAATAACAATATCAATATAATTTCAAATATCTTAGACTGACATACCGTCCCCGCTCAGAATCGTTTTTCGTATACAATAATATTATATCATTGAATTCAAATTTAATACCATCCATTATACAGTGATCTACTTGTAACCTACTGTACAGCAGAGCGACATCCACTTGACCCCCTTTTTTGTTATGAGATATAAAATCTACCGTTTTTCATTTTTTAATTAAGCAATTTCGGTAGTTCTTTTTCTAGGTCTATTCAATTGTGGACGTTGTTAAATTTGTTTCTTCATTTTAATGCGATTCATTTTAAGATTGTAAAGGCATTGACTAATACAGTGGCCGAATGCGATATTATTAGGATATTATTGCATGAGAAGTTGGTTCTATCGTAATTGCTAAAATAAATTTTTAGAATTTATTGAGGATCTCAAACTATTTATTGTTACGATAATTTCTATATCTTTTTTGTTGTTAACTTCTTTAGTTATTAATTAATTTAAATCCATTGATTTGTAACAATTTTCCACAAAATGTATATTTTTCTTTCTTCTCAGTTTCAACTCGTTTTTTGAAAAATTGCAATCGTTACCCTAGCGTACTCTCTCATTACTGTTGTAACAAATTACATTCTCTCTTTCTCTCACATTATATTTTCCCAGTGTTGTAAATCTTAAATATATTTCACGGCTATTTCCCCTAATGTACTGTTATAGATTCTGTGCGGAGCGTTGAATGTATTGATTTTACAATGTGTGGTGGATCATGAGAAATGTTGACAAATAATTATAAAAATGTAAATGAAATAATATTTAGAGGTTTATAAACAATTACAATTCTGTACCACTTTTGTTGACAACGCAATAACACAATTATGTACATTGTACATATCTAGGAAACACTAAAAGACATGCTTATACTTGTTTTGAAACTGAACTGATAGATTTTTTACCCACCTATTTGTGAATTGTACGTTTTTGTTAAATAGTAATACCAATATTCAGTACAAAATATAAATTAATAAAGAATGTTGAACGAATTGTGAGTTTGAGTTATTATTGCAAAGTGGTTTTTAAATTTCAGTTAGTATTCTGTATTTTAGAAATAAAATAAACGAGATAGCTATTATGATGTCATTATTACAAGTAATAATATCATGGATCAGTTATGTATCGGGTATAGCGTGGATATTATTAAAGTGGTAACGTGGTGTAGCTAAATAGCCTATCCAAGGCGCCGTGTTTAAAAAATTTGTCAAAATAAGCAAAATAAGCATAACAATTTTAAAATAAGCACGTTCCTTCAAAATCTATCAAATATGTAAAAATATACACATTCAAATTTTAGATCTGATATCATGGCACCTAGAAATAATGAATTTATTTCACACTCTGCTATATTTAATAATAATTAGTATAATAAGTTTTCAATGAATTAGATATTCTATCTTACAAAAATGCAATTGGTCCTGATGGTCTCTCTCCTATATTTTTATTTAACCGCACATTCATACTTTCACCACCTATCACTTATCTCTTTAATTTTTATTGAAATAGTGGCTCATTTCCATCATCATGGAAATCCACTTATATTAGAAGCCTTTGATAGAGTAAACCACGCTTTATTAATCAATACAAACTACAGGAAATCGGCTTTGCCAATCCCCTATTATCATGGTTTAACTCTTTCCTAAGTCAAAGAATCCAATTTGTCAAAATTTTATATCAACACCTATAAACGCAATTTCTGGAGTACCTCAAGGCGATCACCTTTCCCCTCTCCTATTTAATTTATTTATAAATGATGCTATATCCTCCATCACACGCTCCAACATTTTATTATTTGCCGACGATGCAAAAATTTTCAAATCTATTACTTCCCCCGATGATATTAATCTTCTTCAAAGTGATTTAGCTTCATTTAACGAATGGTGCATTTCAAATAGTCGAATATATCGACAAATGCCAAATTGTTACTTACTCCAAAAAGCACAATCCCTTGCATTTTAATTACCATATATGTGACATTAACTTACATCATTCGTCATTATTTAAAGATTTAGGGATTTTATTTGATTCCAAGCTATTATTCAATGCTCATGTATCTGCGATTAAAAATAAAGCTTTAGCTGTATTTGGTATGATAAAAAGAAACTGTTCCGATTTCCGTGATCCACTCACTCTCAAATGTCTATAGGTATACCTCACTAGTCCGTTCTTTATTAGAATACGCTCCAATAATCTGGGACCACAACAATGTAGGACACAATGATCAACTTGAAAAAGTTCAAAATAAAGCTCTCAGATTTTTATGTCATAAATGTAATATTCAAAGAACTCCTCACTCTGGTTACGATACTATTTTAAAATTGTTAAACTTAGAACCTTTAAATGTACGTAGACACTTATCATACAACACCTTTCTCACCAAATTACTAAATAACATGATTCATTTTTATTAAGTCAATTAAATTTCAAAGTCAAAAACCACTACACTCGCAACAATCATTTATTTTATATTCCTCACTCATCTAAAAAGTATACGTCATACGACCCCATAAATATGTTAATGTCTTCGGGAAATAGTGAATTATTTTAATAAACATTGAATGTATTATTATTATTATTATTACTATTATTCTATATATTAATCGTTTTATCTTTTATTATGTTATATTTCATTATTTTAAATTATATTATATTATTGTTATCTATACAAATATATTGTGAATTGGACTTTTGTCCGTATTAATAAATAAATAAATAAATTTAATTAATTAATTAACAAAAGTATGCAAATGCTAGAAGTCCCTAAACATAATGATCACCGATTAATTGTACGTTTGTTCCACGATTTAGAGAAGATAAGGTGACACCACTTTTACATATTCCGGTCGCGAATTTTCTTAGAAGTTCGGCAGGTAGCGCCACCATTTGCCAGAATGCCGGTTTTTATATTGTAAGTACCTACATTGTTTTTAATGTAAAATATTAAAAATTATATTAATCTTTGTCGTTTTTAATACTATTACTTTAAAATTAAAAATATTAACAAGTAAGAATTATTTTTAAGGATTATTTTAGGATTGATATCTTTGAATTCTTTAACTACAGGGACATATTTTTGTGTACCACGAAACCCGTTCCTAGTTGACGGCTTGACGTTGATCAGTGCAGTTACCATAGAAGCCAGAAGGTAGTTGTATCGTTTATATTTATCATCCCCGTATTGTCCCATCTAACTTCTTGTATAGTACTGTTATCTTTACTCTATATTTTCCAACTTCATTCACTATGTTGTTAACTGCTCCAGGTTTATATAGCGTGCGTAATTTCCAAGTTCCAAAAGAGAAGTCCACTAGGCAGATCACGCCTTAGATGGGAAGACTGCGTTAAGAGAGAAGTTAAAGAAGTAGAACCAGGAGCAAACTGGAGAGAAGTAGCGGAAGACAGAGTGAGGTGGAGGGAAATTTGTTGTACGGGATGGTTTCAGTTAAGGAAGTTTTATTATATAAGTATTATATTTTAACAACTTTATGTTACACGGTTATATCGGTTTAGACTGCTTAACAATTTTTTTTTTATGTGTAAAATATAAACAATAAACTAAATGAAAATGAAAAATAGAATATTATAAATGTATAAGTATTATTATTAGGTATATATTATTATTATTTTAACTGATAATAATATATTCTAGTTTATATTGTAGATATATTTTCTTCTCTGCATCATGCTTAATATTTAATTTTTTTATTATTATATATTGTATAAATATTTACATAAATATAATTATGATTTTTTTATTTGGGTATTTCACTGTATTAGGGTGTACTTGGGTCAGGTATAAAGTAATATATCTGAGCTTTTATTAACAACGTAAATTCGTACCTTTTACATTTTATATATAGGATATTACTAATTCAATTTTTGTGCATATATGAATCAATTAATAAATGAACATAATATAAATATCATAAAATAAATATACATTTTATTTAAATCAATTTGTACGATATGGCTACATACCATATAATATTGTTAATATGTTTACATAATAATTGGAATATGATTACAAAACATTGGTTTATTTTAATAATCTATAAAATATAAAGTAAAATATATAGTGCAGATTATTGACATTTGAACAACAATTAATACATCTAAATAGTATTGAAATGTACCTAAATCGACTCGGCCTTTGTCCGAATAGTGGCGTACTCTGGTGGTAAATTCTGAACTACCAAATCGCCGCGATTTGTTGCTTCAATCATCGTACCATTGAAGGATACGGGAAGTCGGGAACGGTGTAACCTTGTCTTCTCTACATCTTCACCAAAGTCATTGATAGTCGTGAGCCAACAAAGCGCAGTAATGCAGCCCGTTTAGTATAAATATACAATACATTAGTATGAATATCTTATATCATAATAATAGAGTAACTCAGTGACCGGAAAGCGCTACCTATCGTGATTCGTGACTAGGTGGAAATATGAAGTGCGCCGGTCTATTAGTAAAAGGTCTATAATACTCTATTCACCACGCGTAAGTTTACTCAATTTTTTACTTTGCGCACGCAGATTATGGTAAAAACTTTGTGACAGTTCAGTAGTACATACTAATATAATAGCTCTACAGTATCACGTCGCGAAACATCACAGTGTATACGTAGTGAACTGACTATTGTCATAACGTTTTCACCATACTCTGCGTACGCAAAAAAAAAAGTGGGGAAACTTAAGGGGAATAGAGTATACCTAATATAAATATTACCTATCAATTTAATAATTTTAATATAATAAAACAATAAAAAAAAATATTATATTTTATGAGGTTTATTTCTGAAGCTCTGAGCTTACAGGTGTATGTACCTTTTTTTACTGTGTAGGAACTTACACATGTACCTGCTTTTTACTGTGTAGGAACTTACACATGTACCTGCTTTTTACTGTGTAGGAACTAACATACGTACCTTTTTTTTTTCGTGTAGGAACTTACATATCACATATGTAGGAATTAACGTATGTAATTGTCTACCTGTTACTCTCGTGTAGGAACTTACGATTCCCCATATAAATATTAACTGTGGGGTATAGTATCTATATCCTTGGCGTGAACACTCGCAGACGTCAGATACAAGTGTCAAGAGGTACATTAAGCACAGTACCTATAGATAAAAGGTACCTTGTTCCAAGAAATTCGCTGTACTAAACCGATTTAAAAATGAGGCTCGCCGATTAATTTTTTTTCGACCATGAGCACGAGGTGGTCGATAAATACCTATACCTTAATATATTATCTTAATTCGTGATTCGTGGTTAGGTTACCACGGATCAAGGACTATTATATTATATAGTTTAGTTTATATTATATAGTTGTATATCTGTGGGTCCTATGTAGTGCTCGAATAGTGGAAGTTATTAAGTAGAGGAGGTCAATCCAACAGTTTATAAACTGAGTTCTAAGTGGAATAGGGGGTGGGAGGCTTAGGGGCGTAGCTTTGGGATTTCACCCCACATGGACATGGCTTTGGTTCATCAGAAAAATAGTTCCTCCTCACCACTTTTTCAATGGACTTCTTCCTATGCATATACCTACTACATAGCTATATTGTCTCTATTAACATTAAAAAAGTACTTATTTAAGATGCAGAACATAAATGTAAAAAATTCTACCATAGCCATTAACTTACTGATGTTCATTGAAATTAATATAAATATTAATATCATCAGTGCTGATATTCTCATAAAATAAATAATACAGTATAAACTAAGCACTCGAATACTGTTTTTTTCTTCTTGATTAAATTAATATATATATATCAATTATTTCATCAATAGATATCAAATAGAATGCATACATAATTATATGGTTGTAATTAAAAACAAAACTGTTTAGGACTATAAAATTTACAATTTATTAGTCATCGTGTATATTATATTATAATATTATTATTAAGACGTATAAAGCATACAGGAGAAAAAAAATACATAACTAAAAATAAAAGAGAGATGAGTGAAATAAAAAGATTTTATAGACAAAAAATATAATTAAACTTAGGACGACCATCGACAACGTGACGTCTGCTTATACAAGATACAAAATTAGCTAAAATCAACAAAATTAACAATAGGTACATTAAAATCTGCGTAGTGTACCGGTGTTGAATTATTTATAAGATCGAACCGTTCGACAAACGTGAGTATTTACATATACAAACAAAAAAGTTTTAAACAAAAATATACACTTTAAAATTATGTAAGCTATTTATATGTTATACAATACAATATTATGCTGGCAATATAAATCGATATTTTCATTAGTTTTTTTTTTTATCGCTATGTGTATTTATCAGTTTGTTTTTTCTATCAACATAAACAATTTTGCAAATGGACTGAATTGCAAATGTTGCGTTCCCGAAATGACGCTTTTTAGGAGGTAATAGTAATATATTATATATTATACTTAGTATATACTATTGTAATCGCGTTTTAATTTTAAAGAGATTTAAATACAAGTACAAATTTAAAAAAAAAATAGGAAACTGGTTTAAATTGTTTTACAGGCAATAATTTGCATACAGATAATGTTATATACACAGTATAATGAATATAAGGAACATACAAATAAAATTATTTCGACTACCCAACAAGAAAATTAAACGTTATGTACATACTGCTATAGTAGTAATTACTACGATTATTATATTTAAGTTTGAGACTTAAGCCTATATCGAAACGATTTCACACGTGTATAGTGTATTTGTATATGTTACATCATATAATAATATTATATTACAATATATTATATCGGGAAGCCCTGAAGTAGGTATATATTTGTAGTAATACAACTCGACTTTTCTCACAACCTTCAACCACAAATATAATATTATATTTTATCACGAAGTATGGTAGCGTGGTGCGTTTTCGCAAGGTAGTCGTCCCGTTGACAATGCTGATGGCCGGTGGGCGGGTGGGTGGACGAGCGAGATGAATAAAGAATTCGTGACGTTTACCACATGTTAACTACCTACTACAATTGTATAGTACCTATACCGATGTTAAGTATAATTTATAATACCTATACACACGCACATAAACGCGCCGCATACTTGACCGGAAGACAAGTCTCAAAACGATAACGGTTGTTTATTTGTTGTTTTCTCTCGATCACCCGCCGCCACCGCACACTCCGCAACGGGACGATCACTGGCGACCATAATATTATTTCTGAAAACCGACTACCGACAACAATATAATCGTACCCGCAACGATATAATAATAAAATCATACCTAATACTACACACATAGGTTAGGTTGTGTCATGTATTATTATATTATATTGTATAGGTAAATGCATCATAACGCACATCCCTTACAAGTTACCATAGAAATAATATACAGAGCAAATAATATCGGCCGTACAATTCGGAATGTGGCATTGTGGCACTTTTGAGTTATCTTCGTCGCAGCGCAGTATAATAATAATATAATACTATATACACTGTCACCGCGATCCACTGCATTATTATATACAACAATAAAGATCTTACAATATCATTTACCTATATTATAGTTCTGATGAAACGAAAACGTTCCTCTCGACGAATGACCGCGGCGCCACGCAACGTTCGTATACAACCATGTTCACATAGTGTAACCGGTATAGGTATATCATGTAGGTTTAATTTTTAGGTCAACTCTTCGCAGCTTTGTTATTGTAGAATAATAATATTAATACACCCGTAAGCGCCGTAGAAATATTATTTACGACCTGGAACACAAGTTTTCAAACGGACCGAGATGTTGTAGACAGAATTACAAAAATATAATAAGTGTACTAAACGGCTATAGATAGACGTATTTTGTTAGCGAGTAATTTTGTTTTCTTCATCTTATACATATATAGTTGTCCACGTCCGATTTTCAGAAAGATCTGTTATGTAGAAGACTTGATGGTTTTCGATTTGTATATTATTGCCTTATGTACATGAAATTATTATTTATACTGTTGTGAATCGTAACTAAATTGTTAGTGTAGGTATGGCTGTATGTGAGCTATATAGTACCCAGAACAACTCTGCGCGTTGCAGGACTTCCGTCTACAGCCGTGCTTCCGGCCTTCCACCTGACGTCAGCCAAAGATGATATTATACAATCGACAGACTGCGCCCGTAATTGGTATACCTATGGGTAGTATGCATTTATAAGAACGACGCACTTCACGGAGTAACGGACTGAGATACACAGGCCGAAATTCGAGACAGAAAGATCATTTTTTTTTTTTTAATACGAAAGTATCGACACTGATATGTGCAGTGCAACGCAACCTATGCAGGTAAACGTGGTGGATTGTGGGATGCATGTGGTGGAATTGTCGTCCGGATAGAAGAGAACGCCGAAAAGCCGTCGGAGCTAGGTGGATCGTCCGGGGTGATCAGTACCACGTGTAGAACGGCGGATGCGTCTGTCGAGGCTGGTAGTAAGCAGCTGAAGTGGGGCTCATCTGGCCTCCCATGCAAGCGGTCGGTATGAGGGCGGGCTGTGGGCTTATTCGGGTTGGGTTCATGGGAGGCATCTGATGGTGTCCACCGACGCCGACTCCGCCACCACCGCCGATACCGAGGCTGTGGTGGTTGGCCAGCGCCGACCAGCTGGACGGACTCTGCATGGACACCAGTTCGGACGACGACACAGTGATCAGGCTGTCGCCACCGTTCGCTCCTGTAAAAAACGCACACAAAACCAACTTTAAGTACAGGAAATAGGTATATAGATAATATATATTTAGAAAGGTTAATGAGGCAGCATATATCCTAATAGGCATATATAGCTATAATTCAGTTGGGTATGCAGTGTATGGTATAGGCAAATAATATAAAACTAAAGACATAATGTAATTATTACACTATATAACCAGGTGATTAATAATTTAACAATGAACAAATCAAATCAATTTTTACCCGTTTTATTTTTGAAAGAAAACTAGCTTTTTGAACTGTACGATAATATTGTAACTATCCTTATAGGTATCCCGAAAAATTCGTTTATAATTTATGAGCCAAAGTAAAATTTCTTATATGAGAACATTTGTGAAATTCAAAAAGCATTCTTCACAGATGCTGTATGTTTTAAGATTTTTAGTAAATTATAAATCTGACTTAAAAGTGTCTACACAGAATCAATATATGTATATATTCGATTTTTAAATTGTATGAAAATATTTACGAATACGTAGAGTCATATACATGGTGCCTATACTAACCTACTATACCTACATACAAATGTCAGCACCTGCTAGCATGAAAAAAACACAGATAAATATAAAATAAAGTAAAATCCGCAAAAGCAAACATATAATAATGCTATATGAATTATGATCATTAAATAATATTCCACGGACTTGTCTGCGTGGAGATGTACTTGCGTTTATACATGACTCATGAAATAAAATTGTACTGTGACTACTACTACTGGTACAGTCCGGTACGCCCGGCGCCCCGCCCTCATATATGCACATATATAATTATTGAGTTAAAAATTATCATACTTGGTCCTAATAAGTGTCATAATATATAGAACCAAAATAGCAAATTACTTTTATTAGGTACAATAATAATAAATTGCATACGTCTAAAATACAATTTAAGTAATATGCAGTATAATATATAGGTACTAGGTAGGTATAATAATAAAAATGATTGTTTGAAACGCTAAAATTTAGTTTAATTTATGAGATTAAAGATAAACAAATAAGTATGCTAGTTTAAGTAACACAATAATTACCTATATATTTCGTTGAACGGTTAAAATGTTTGATGAATGAAGTATATATAGTACAAATAAATACAACGGTGCGTCGAAAGAAGAAATACGAATGCTGCAATTAGCATCTGACTTGTTTAAAAGGGTCAAAAGTTCATATTATAATATACCTACCATAGGAAAACTCTATTTTAATATAAAACAGCCGGTCGCGAAGGCGATTTCATCTCTGAATACAGAATATTATTATACCTTAGCTTGCAGCCATGCATTATAATAGGCACACACGCATGCGTCAGATATGCGCAGCGGTCGAAGGGTCACGGCCAAGAGTAGGTACTGACCGGAGATGGATATATTGATATTTCGACTTACCGTTCGATTGTCCCATGAGTGTGATGTTGGCCGACACCGGAGACAGCTGATGGTGCGTGATCATTGTGGGTGCTGAGTTGGCGGCCGCCGAACCGATCTGATAGGACTGCGACGCGGCCGACAGTAAGTTTGGCGACGAGGCCTGGTGATGGCCGCCGCCCGGACCACCGATGTGCAACTGTGAGAGCTGACCGCCGCCGTTCAACTGCCCCATCTGCAAGATGACAAAAAAATATACGATGAATACGCTGTATTATAATTGTTGACCGAACACGATACACATGGGTAACGCTATAGGGATGGTGGTATTTCAAATCGTACTACCGGTATCATATAGAATTACCGGTTAAACGGTATTTTCGATGAATCTAGAACAGTCTTTCCAACCAGGAAATATGAAATATTTATTTTTTAAATTATATTTGTAATTATTGTATGAAATAAAAAGATTACATAGAGGGGGGGGGGTCGGAGCTTTTACGAAAGTAAAAAGGGACATTGAATAAAAAAGGTTCTAGTCGTTCTAGATCAGATGTTCCTAACCTTTTTTGAGTCGTGATTCGTGATTCACTCTTTTCACCATATTACAGTTTACAAAGTACGATGACGTTCGACGATTTATATCCGTATAACCGTACGACGTTGAAAAGCTACGCCAAAAATAGATTTTCCGATATCAAAGATAGACTTCATAATATGTCGGTGGCGTCCGCAGGGGGGGGGGCTAACGGGCTGAAGCTCCCCCCCCATTGCTCGTATTATTGATTTTTGTTTTTATATTTACCTCGATTTAATATAGTTTTTTAAATCGTGTGTTTCCTATTTATTGCAAACTATTATAGCCCTAAACTCCTAAGGTTCATAGATAATATTATTATACATTGCCATAGTCACGATTAAAGATACTATAGTTACTTTTGTTATAATATTTTTTGTTAGTTATTTTTTCATATATTTTTTCTTGTCTATTTTATACTTAATTCAATTAAGAAATAAGAAAGCACTTAATTATTCAAACTTATAATCCTGTTACAACTGAGAAATTTTTTATTTTCAAGCCCTCCCCATTGAAAAATCCTGCGTACGCCACTGTAATACGTTATTTTATTTAATACTTTGACAAGGTATTTTTGGTAACGGAGGTGATTATCGAATCACGGTGTACCAGTATTCACAAATTAATAACCAAAGTAGAGGATGTCGGTAAATAAATAATACCGGTAATTACCGGTATACTGAATATACCTCCAGCCCTATTGGTCACGCTACACGTGATAATGTAATGGCATCGAGTCGTATTATTAATAACAATAATATAACATATTATTATAGGTACAACGACAGGGAGTGGTGACTGTGTATCATATATTCATATATGTATTATGATAATACAAAAAAGAATACATTATAATGCGACGGCGATGCCGGATCTATACACAACGATAATGCATACCTAAAATAATATACTTACAACTCATAAGTTATAGTTATAATATTATGTAACCGCGGGCGGCGGCGTCCGTCACCGCAGCACGATATATGTACGGTTATAAATAACTCAGCTACCCCGCCGGTAAACGGTGTCACCGCGCGACCGAGACCCTTTCTTTTTACGACGTCCTCACAGCCTGCCCGGTCGGGCGTCATGAAAAGATATTATTATATGTATATAATACGAGTACATAATATTATGAGCATGACGGCGGCGGCAATACGTTTTCCAGAAAGAAACCTTACCACGTGCGCGTCCCGTCGTATATAAAGTCCTATCGATCACCGCGATTAAATTGTCACATTTTATTATTATTATTATTATTATTATTATAGGCATCAAGCTACAGCGACCTACAACAAGCGAAACATCAGTGACGTTGGCAATACGTTATATTATAAGTATAGGAAAAATTACATTGAGATTTATGGATTTATCATATTATTATAATATGTATATACCTATAGAGTATATGTTATATAGGAATCAATTCAACCGTCGAAAGGCAACCGAAATACATCTCGATGATGATAATGATGATGATGATGAAATGGAGTAGATACAATTTCGAAGATTACTAATCTATATATACAAAAAGGTACCTATATAATTATTTATAAATTATATTCTCCAACAGCACCTACAACTTTCGTACGATTTACTGCGAGAGGGTTTAATTCATATTTATACGACTTGTATAATATGCGCATACATTTTTTATACCTTCCTTTTTTTTATGAATTCTAAATGATCACGATGATAACGAGGGGGGTTATAAGGTGAATATAAAGGCGGCTGGTGTACGGCGAGAATATTTTTATTTTTTCTTAAACTTACTTGAGAAGTGAGCAGTGACGACGTGGACGTGTAGAGCGGCGTGGTCGGGTATGTGCCGCCCGCGATACCTATGTACGACGTGGCCGTGGCCGCTTCGGTGCTGATGTTGCTATGAGGCCTGTTGTCGTGGTCGATTAATGACGTGGCACCCAGACCGCTGTACATCATGCTGTTTTGCTGATGTTCATCCTTGATCATCTGCTGTTGCTGCTGTTGTTGTTGTTGTTGTTGCTGTTGTTGCTGCTGTTGTTGTTGCTGCTGCTGATGATGATGGTCGTCAGTTTCTATACAAACGATTAAAATAATAATTTATTCGATATCACTACAACTGACGACTGGCCGTACACATGTAAGTATAATATAATCGTATGTGATACTGATACAGGTTCGATTTGACCACCTATGAGCGTACCAAGTAATGTACTTTGTACAAAAAAACACGTCAAACTGTCCTAATATAGAATCGTAGTCAAATATTAAAGTAAGCACTTGTAAAATGAATTAGTTTTTTAACTTGTTAAATGCGTTTATAAAGGGATGCAAGAAAGTAAATACTTTTTGAATGATTTCGGACAATTTGTCAGCACTCAAGTTAAAACAGACATCACATTGGATTTATGAAATAAACAAAAATATATTTTAAAATAGTGTATAGTATAGTTTACACGATTCCTCGTGGCTCGTACCTTTGTATCCGTCCGGCGTCGTGTTGTACGGTTCGTGCAACTGTTGCGGCGACATAATGTAAGCGGGCGTAGATGAAGAGTTCGGGCCCGACGATTGTTGCTGTTGGTTCTGTTGCTGCTGAGCGGACGGTGAATACCCGAGGGCCAATCCCATGCCGTAGCCACCGGAACCTGGAGTGGAACTTCCGGTATTGCTAGACATTTGCTTTCTCAGTCTCGCACGCCGATTGCTGAACCACACCTGCAGAAAAACACATCGTCAATGATATGATGGGTTTGAATAATAGGTGTAGGTATATAATAAATAATATAAGTATTTTAGTATTGACCGACGGTTGTTGAATAAAATGTATAGTAATTTTAAATCTTAATTTCCGATCTGTATAACAACTTTGGCTAATGTATCAGTTTACACAATGGGGGGAGCCGGGGAGGGGGGACAAAAGATCATTTCAGTGCTACATGCACATGCTACCGATGTATCGACCGCACTAATTATAATTAAGGCTTGGTAGTTATATAGTAACATATAAATAAACACAAAAATTTATAAAACGATATAAATATGCATGCAAAAATGAAATTAAAATACACAACAAATGTATAAATTATAACGAAAATTAAAATAAATATTAAATTATTTATCAAAATACGAATTACATATTGGTAAAAACTAATCTTTAGTTTTGAAACTTTGAACTTTTGAAGTTATCTATAATTTAAACTTGAAATATCTTCATATACCTATTTTTGCACTGCCCGAAAATTTTATAAAATTCCCATTTTTCTACTTTACTCGTAAGTACGAGATATAAATTCTTAGATTATCACCTGTATTCTGGCTTCAGTCAGTTTAGTACGCTGGGCTAACTCTTCTCTAGTGTAAATGTCTGGGTACTGGGTGCGTTCGAACGCCTTTTCCAGCTCGTCCAACTGCAGCGCAGTAAACGTGGTCCTGCTGCGGCGCTGTTTGCGTTTTAACGGTATACCCGGTTCCGAATCGCAGTCCGAACCGTCTGAAGTTTTGCCTGTACAAAAAAATATAGTGTAAAGTGCAAAGATAACATTTTGTGAATATCTAGCCAATTAAAAAAATAAAAAACAAAGCGTTTTTTTCTGTGAGCTCACGTAATCTTATATTTTCCATACTGCAGAGAGCAAATTTTATGTCACATACAAATTGTATCAAAAATTAGGTGCAATATTAATATGGAAAATCGAGTGTTCAAATTTATGGTTTTACGTTGTTTTCTGAAACGTATCCACTATTTGAAATATTCACAAAAATAGTGTAGTTCGTGACGTTTGTTATTAAATAGGTAGTTTCAATTATTTGGATATTAACTTATGTAATAACACATCAAATAAATTACAAATTTGTTGATTTTGAAATTATATAAAAATAAATTCTAGTAATCGTACTTATTCAGAATCGTTATCGTGATAAACGATGTAAATTTATTAAAAATACTGCAATTATCAATATAATTTATTATGAA
Source organism: Nasonovia ribisnigri (assembly GCA_027563435.1). Lineage (NCBI taxonomy): Eukaryota > Metazoa > Arthropoda > Insecta > Hemiptera > Aphididae > Nasonovia > Nasonovia ribisnigri. Next base: position 21,144 of record JANEHU010005187.1, on the reverse strand, counting down.
TCGTTAGAACAATATACAATATTGAATATATATCTATAACAAATTATCAGATTTTGTTTCATTTACCCTATACCTAGTATAGTACTGAACCAAAATGCTTTTATTTTGTTTAAACAATTTAGAATTAATGTGCTTATAGGCGCACCAATTATAAAAATACCTATATCAGCTAAATCGATATAGCCAGCTATCGGACAAATTTTATTATTTATGTATCCGTTATCAAAGGTTTTAATCATCGCGATGATTTCATGACTGATAATGGGTTCACTTCACCATCACATGAACGTTCAAACTTCAAACACCGAAAAATTATGTGTATAATAATTATTATTAAGGCTTAAACTCAAATAAAAAATTGTACTAATAATGTACTGCAAAAATATGCACTTAACTATAAACTAATTTATTTTTTCGATTTGTATATTATGTTTAATATTGAAAATTATACTGCATTTATTATAAATTATATAAAATAGAATATAATTCTCTATATACTTCCACAGTTCCAACTACAATCAATTATAGTGATAGAAATGAATATGCACGTATAACACTATAACCATTATAAAATAATTACGGACTTCGGTGTTGGTATAAAGTTTAAATATTGTTGGTCGTAATACCATCAAATAACCACACGGTTAAAATCTTAAATCACTTTATATGTTAATTAATAATTCTTATGTCATTTTTATTTTTAGTTTAATCTTCATAGTAAATAAGATAAAATCTCCATGTATATAAAAATATCTTTATCTGATTAAAACTTTTGAAAACATACCTAGCAAATCAATCTGTCGAGGAGAAAAAAACACGCAAAAGCAACAAAGTTTGAACCATAGTTATTATTGATATTGCAATGACAATGCGTCAAATAGCATCGATCGTTTTAATGGTAGGAAAGTAAAAATCGTTCATCAAACATGAATGTAAAACTAATTTCGTGGAATGGACGTATTAATATACAAGCAATATTATACATATATATCATTGAAAACGAGCAAGGGTTTTTGAGCAACTGTACATATATTATTATTATTATAAGAAGGTATACCATCCGACTAAACGTGTGCCGAGACGAACACACACACCACAACAGTTTAGGATTCGAACGTGTCGGATGACTGAAGTACGTAATTTCGGCAGACCGCAACGATTGGGTTACACAAAGAGACCGACCGGCGGCTGTGGCAACGAACATATTTTGCCAGCGATTGCTTGTTTTTGTTTTATTGTGTTTTCGTGATGCATTATTAGTGCTTACGTGTGTGTAGATGTGATGGGAAAGAGAAAAAGGCGGCACACGGTTTCAGCTAGGTCTCTGTATAGTCGCACGTCACGGGCGGCGGAGGGAAACGAAAAATCATTTTTCATAATAATTTAGCAAAAAAAACTTCGTTGTGGGTTTTTGGCGGCGTCGCGGCGGCATGCGGTCACACAGAGTCGAAGGCGCTTAGGAACCGTCGGCGGCGGTCCAAAACCCAAAACCGGGTAATGGTTTTTAAAATAACAATAACGCTATACGACGCTGCACGTCGTCGCGGCGGGTATAATATTATCATTATTATTGTTATAATATTATATTGTGTATGGATGGATAGTACTAATGACGTTTGCGGTGCGAGAATCGGTTTTTCGCGATGCGAATGCAAGTCGATGACGATCATTGTATACAAATCTATATAATATGATGATATTTTGTATAGACACACAATTTGTAAACGACATTAAAAGCGACCGTCAGGTGTGTGAGACCGAGATAAAGTGCATGCCGCCTTGGCGCATTCGGCTTAGATAATGCCACCCCGCAGGTAATGTTCAAAAATAAATTGATACCTATCGAACAATATTATTATATTTGGTCGTGGTTTATACATAGCGCATTTTCAGATACGACGTGCATCATATTTTCTGGTCGATAGCATGTGTCTAAAGCTGTTTTTGACCTTTCCCCTCGTAATTCGTGAGCAACAATAATAGCTTTATGTTATATTATTATAGTTTTATTTTATCTTCAACCACTGGACGAGTTATGAGATTTCAGTAGACATTTAATAATTATTTATAAATAAAAGGTTTTATAATGGTTATAATCTCATCATTCTTCAAATTATATATAACACAGATACTTGGGGGTTAGGATAGATCGTTTTTGAATTTCAAACGCGTGTATCTTAAATTAAAAACATTATTGTTTAACATACTGATTTGCCAAAATTCCATCGAACAGTTTTTATCAATCTCTAAAATCTATTGTAATAAGTACTTATATCATAATAATAATTAGCTCAATTTCATAGTTATGCATTTTCTACTGTTAATATATATGTACCTACTATAGGTACCCCTACAGCATAATTCGTCGATTGGAAAAAATACAAAAAATATGTTTTTAATGGTTTTAAACGAAACCATATCTTATATTAATCATGTTTTCGACTTGTGTGGCTTATCTTTTCAATACCATTCAAAAGCTATTGTTGCGTGGTCACTAAAATTTTTTACTACGACAATTTAAATATCCCTAGCTCACATATTGGAATTATAATAAATGTTTAACAGCGGAACACTGCAGTAATAGAGTATGCCGTTTCCATTCCATCAAAGTCATACACTCATATTCATATATATGTGTGTATATATATACACACGTCTGAACGAATGCCAAACACAATAAAAACTGTTTTATTATCGCTTCATTAGAGGAGAACTATGAAAGAAAAAAAAATTGTTTTCGCAAATGTGTTGTCACGGCCACAATATTAACGATTTTAAAAAGTATCAAGTAGAAAAAGTAACTGTGCTAAGAATAATTATTAATGGACTATCGAACTTTAATTTTAATTTCACAATCCCAAGTTCTCATATTTTCAGTTTGACAAATTATTTATGAATATTGGATAATTGTTTGAATTTTGAAATGTATAGGTAAATGATTTTATGATGAATGATGATCAATACTTTTTAATAACATATTATCACACCTATTCGACATATTTCATCAAGCGCACGCCAGATTTGCATGATCGTATATCGAAGACGTATTTTATAATAGCGACAAATTATTGAGGACATTATAAAATATGTCTTAAACAGTTTAGCATTTAGTTTCCATTCGAATCATGACTTTAATAATTATTATAATATATTGTAACGTAAACATGTATATTTAATATTTTAATGTAGGTATAGTTGCCGTCATAAAAAATAATATGCATACTGCATGAATATACGATAATATATTTTTAAAAGATAAAAAACTTACCGTCGCTAATTTTTTTCTCCGAAGCCGAATCATCACCATCGTGGCCCCTTAAAAGTCTCGATATTGCGCTGATAGACGGGGCGCTTCCTCGGTCACACAATCCTTCTCTAATCAATCTATAAAAACAAATTAAATAACATAGAAAATCATTGATACCAAGATATTATTATACCAAGATATTATTATTATTGAGCACTATGATTATTAAAATGAAGACACGTATATTTGCTACCGGGTGAAACTATTTGTGTGTATACTTAATACTTTATTACGAACATTTTATTCACAGCCACGTAATCTCGATTCTTTGCTATAGTGTCGATGGATATAATATACACAATTATTATCGATTTATGTATTGTAGGTCGTATGTATATACCTACACAGCCATATAGGTTCATAATAGTTTTGCAGTATTGGAGAGTTTATAAAACATTCTGAAGCTATTTTACTTTGACTACCTACAAAGGTTCTGAATGAAACACGCGTGCACTGGGCCCTCCTATCGTGTTTAGAAGAATTTCAGTACTGTACATATTATTATGTTTTTGTCCAAAGATATAAAAAAAAAAAACAAATAAATAATAACAAAATACGTAATAATGAAAATGAAAGGAACGAATTCAAAAAGGCAAAAAAAAAAAACGGTAACATCCCCCTACTGTGGTAGTATTTTTATAATACCGGTAGAAAACTGTATTGAAATAAAAAAAAACGCATAAAATAAATAGGACATTCTCGAGTGTATCGTAAAAATAAGAAATAAGTAATAACGATGTTCGGGAGAGAGTGCCGAGTAGGTATATATATGCATACAGACGTGTCACAATGTATATTATATTATTGCATTATAATAATAACGTCGAATAATTGCGTAATAACCGAAAACAATTGGATTGTGTAACCGATAAAAGAGGAAAACAATAGACCGACTGGACATTTGTAACATTATGTAATGAGAATAATTTGAGTTGAATTCGGAAATAGGTGTTCGTACATTGCTATGCATGTAACCTAATTTTGGAAGGGATGATAAGTATACTTTATTCCACAAAACCAGGAACGATACTATTGCAAGCATCACGGAAAAACGTATAATATTAATTATTATTGTTTAGATACTATCTGTATAGGTACCTAGTGTAATATTTTTTCATAAACTTACAATTTTCATGTTATGTAGAAGGGACTTTAGGACACTTGGGTATTATATATCTTAAAACATGAATTTATTTTACATACACGTGATACCTATCTATATGCACATATCTATACCCAACGGCCTGTTAGTTTTTATGTTTAAGTAGTTGACAAGTGTAGATATAAATTTCAGACTACTTTAAGAAACCATTAATTTATGTACGGAATTTTATTGTTGTATGACGTCTTAACATGCATGAAATAGCCAAGCAGTGCACACATACTGGACTACCTAACAATACGATTGAGAGAAAAAAAAGTTGAATAGTGACAAAAAAAAGAAAAAGGACCCAAAGGTCATATTCTGGAACCGTTATTTATGGCTCTGTACACCAAATATGTATAGTATGTAGGTATATATATACTTATATTGTACATGTAGCGGCAGCAATCCTACATAATAGTATATAATATGCGAGCCAGTTTAGAGTCAATAAATTTAAATACCCTTCAGTGAGTTGAAAAGTGATGTTTAAAGGATACAGCAAGGGTAAAAAGTCTTGACCCTATATATATTATAAAAGAAAAAAAAACATCCCATTGACAACTGATGATTGTATTAAGTATACATACATAGTGCTTGGATTTTATGTCTTGTTTGGGAAAAAAACCACAGAGCACGCGTCCCTTTTATAGAATATATACATGGTACATTTTAAAACTAATAAACCAAAATCATTGCTGTGTAGTTTTATTTTCTTCTATGCAAGAAAAGAGTTCCGTTTGAAATTTTAAGAGAAATACGTAAACACTAACCTTTTATTATCGTGATATTGGGCGGGCTCATTGTCATTTCTGAAACAAAAACGGGATCATTCTTAGAGCTTTATTCAAATTGAAATACAGCAAAGAAATCACTTAAAAACTTAATAACACAAATTATACTTAATACACAATAATACGGATCGATGATTATCTATAAAGGTACGCCCTTAAACATTTTTTGGTATTTAAATGTATAATATATTCGGGAGGCTGACTAAAAGAGATTATTCAAATTTCAGTCGGCGAGGTATAATATATAATATTATGTACCTAATATTTTATTTATATTACACTGTCATCGCGTATATTTTACATTCTACAGTTTGTGCGGTACCACTGTACCAGTCATAATAATAAAAAGTATTTAACGATGTGGTTCAATGGGCGTGTATACGGGTACCTACAGTTTTATATATTTATTAATTTATCGTTGTTTTTATTAACTGCAAATTCAAAAGGTAGGTTGATGCAGTTTTATATCTACCGCAAAAAACTGATAGAAATAAATTGCTATATTGGCCATATGTCGTTTTGAAGTATCAATTTATTATATAATATTTGTCCTATATACATATTATATGTTTGATATACTATTGTTGTCGTATCTGCAATTTAAACTAATTTTGATTGGACGATGATGGTATTATACTAATAAGTTATCGGCTACCTAAAATAACTTACATTATGTATATGAAGGATATAGGTAGGTTAATACCTATATGTAATCAGGTATCTATATAAAATATAATGAACGGCAAGATGAAAAATGTCATCACTAATCAAAGGGTTACATTTTTAAATTACAATTATTTTTCTTTAAGATTATCTTTTACGTAATGTACATGTTTTTTAAAATTATCTATAGCATTTTATTGAATTATTATTAGTAGATAATAGAAATGTGTGTATGGAATAACAATATATAGACCTGATTAAATAATTATAAATTAATGTTTTATTCTCGGCAAATAATATAATGATATGTTTGCTAACATACATATTTTAATATAAGTACCTATAGGTATTTGGAACGGCCTGCAATTATAAGTTATAAATTATGATATACCCCATGGAAAAACCAATATAGTGACATAGGTGCCAAACTGGTTTAAATGTGTTTTAAAGTTGAATTATCTATTATAATATTTTCTGTAGGTATACTATAAATAATAGTCGATGAATACCTACTTATAATTACTATAATATTATATCGGTATGTATAAGAATCCGCTGCGGGAGAGATCGAAGAAACGTAACTCAATCAATTACACATAGACAGAAGCAAAGAGATATTTTTAGTAATGCCTACAAATTTTTGTTGAAAAAACTCGTAGCATATAAAAAAATGTCTTGTGTGGGGTTACCCCAGATATACCTATCTAAATCGAATAGCTTTTTATCGAGGCATCGAGCAATATAGTAGAGTAAATATTAAGCGCAAACCTATACTATATATACTATACGTACCTATACCTATATACTTCATCATATTATACGTCATAAACTTACTACTTTACTTACTTTACTCTATATCATAATAATTTATCAGGTATCTTAATGCACAAATGTCAAAGACACCTATATAGGCTATACCTAATTAAGATTAAATTTATATTTTGCACTATTTTCAATAATTCTGTCATTAAATGTTGTAAACAGCGTACAATTGTTGGCGCACTATAGCTGAATAAACAACAATATATTAAAACTTTGTGTGGTTCGGATGACTTATTGGAAATCTTATTTCAAACCTCGGAGCTAACGTGACACCGATGTGTGTTAACTAATATATAAAGACTAAAGAGGTTAGCTGAACACGTAAAAGACATACTTGTTAAATATTAAATTTACACCACAATAGTGTCTTATGAGTTAAATTAATCATTATGTATATACTTTATTAATATACCACGATGGAGTGAGAGCCATTAGTCGTAATTAATTTAAATACGCATAATATATACTTGTATCTAAATTAATAACAGTGTTTTGGTCGGTCATAAATAAAATAACTATAGCATAAGATTCGATACCATTGGTATATATGGTGTACATTAATAGCATACATATCGCATGTTTACTATTATGTATATACGCGTTATACACGTTATATTATATTAAAATGGGACAGTTTAAATTATTATTTTATGTACCTATATAAATATATTAAGTTATAATAGTTAAATATGTTATATTATATTATGTAAGGTATACCTGTCGCGTATTTCCCAGCTGAAAATTCCGGGATTTTCTGTCTTATACTCCTCGATGCGACGCTCCACGTCCGGCGTGGCCACTCTAGGCTTGCTGCCGCCGATTACGCCCGGTCGGATGCTGCCTGTCTCCTGGTAGCGGTTCAGGATCTTTGATACACATCCGTGTGACACCCGCAACTGTCTGGATATGACGCATGGTCGGACGCCGGCCGCGGCCATCTCGACGATCTTCAGCCGGATGTGGTTGGGCAAAGGCCGACCGTTGATAAACACGCCGCCTAACTGGTTCACCCGGCCCTGGCCTGAGGACACATCACACACGCACGGTAAATAACGGGATGACATAATTTACCTATTTAATATGTATACATAGCCACATAGGTACCTGTACTATACCTAACGTAAAATATTTAAGATTTCATTATATACGTATTATGCATTTTAGATGCGTTCTAAGACTATTTAGAGATCTTGGAGGTCCTCGGTATTTATGCATATTATATGTATATGTAGGAGGGATAAATGGTAGAATGGTATATAATATAATACCAGAGGTAATAATCTTAATAGTGTTTTTTACGGTAACCTAAAACATTAATTTAAACCTTTTGGGTTTATTGTAGCTCCACTGGTCGTAGGTACCTTTATTTAGCCACATAAATGTGCATGTGGCGAGTAATGAGTATTTAATTTTAGTAATATGTATTTGTTTTAGGCGTAAAATATAATTACAATACATAATATAAACATAAGTCGTTACAATATTTAGTTAGGTACTATATAGATCATATATATTGTATACCTACCTACATATTATACCTATATGATGGGCAGTCAGAGTTATAGGCAAACGGATTTCAACGTAGATTAATATGCAGAAACCGTTGTAATATTCGTTATTATTATTGGGTAAGTATACTTACTATAGGTACTCCCTTATACTTACACTTATTTTGAATTGTTTTAGGTTAATTTTTTTTATTTAACTCATATAACAGTTGATTTCTGTCCAATAGCACAGTTATTTACTCAAAAAGTAAAATGGATAATAACCAACGGTATTGTACGTAACCTAACCTATCTGCGGAAAATATTTGAGCAACCCCAGGTCATGTTACCATAGTTTAATAAATATTGGATTTCCCTGTAAAACTGTTTTCTATCATAAGGGTTTAGAAAAGTGTTAGATAGACGATATGCCATATATACAAGAATATGTAAACTGTAATATAAGATAATTTGTATTGAGATTTTCTATATTATAAACTGCAGGACATTTTATATACTTGCACAGTGGTTTTCAAATATATACGGATTTTTCTAGAATAAACCTATGTACAAGCCCAATTATTGCACTGCAGCAGCTCTCACACCGCCGCATTACAAACGGAAAATTGCAAATGAATGAGCTCAGATGAGCAGAGATATGATAAAAAATGATGTCCAGAACAGTTAATATCAATTATATAAAACTACAGGCGTTTTTACACCTCTATAGATCATCAGGTAACCTACTGTAGAAAATCGATTGATCGTGTTCGATATTATTATTATCGCGTTATATATTATATATTTATTTCCAGCTTGCATATGTATAGTTGGCATATAAGTGTAGAATATAATGTTTATAAATTATTATATATATATCTATATAGGTTACTTGCCTTGAAATGGGTATCCGGTAAAACAGGGCCTCATCATGCCGTAATTGGTAACCGTCATATTTCCGTAACCGTGCAGCGAGAAACGTTTGTAAAACAGACGAACATCGAAAAACAAACTAGTGAATGTCTTATTTATAGATTTGAGATATTATATTTAAACAATAAAAACAAACAGAAACAAACAAGGCGATATCGTATTAACAAAAACGCACAAAAAAATGTATATAAAAAATGTAATGTTAATAAAAAAAAAAAAAATATAGGTATTATAATATATTATGGTATTCGTATAATATTATGTATATTATTATATAGTTCATATAACACCGAACGCGACAGAGATCGTCGGGCGATATTTTCTCTCTGCGATAAATACGACGGCGATGATTATATTTTTATACCCGGGTATTGCTCTGAGTAAGTGTAAAATCGGTGTACGACGAGATATTACTGTACCGAACGCACGAAACGCCGCCGCATTGGTGTCCCGAACAAGACTGGATCCGGGGTTCCGGCGCACCGGTCGTGTAGGGCGTGCGGCGCGTGCCCACGGAGGCGTGTAGTGATCACCGTCCGTCCGCCGCCGTCGACCAATGGCAGCCCGCCGCAGGAGCGAGGAGTGTGAGATTTTTCCCCGTCTCTGCGGTGAGTTATATTATATTACTATATTTTTTTTACTCGCCACCGTTTTCCCCCACCGCTTAAGAACGGTAACCGCGACCACCACGCAGTATGTTAACCCGGTATATTACAACAATATTAATATAATAATAATACGCGGTATAGCCGAATTATATAGGTAGGTACATAATATAATATATGTGTCTATGCCACGTAAGTAAAGGTATGCCTACGCACATATTATACACATTGTGTACATATATATATATATTTATGTATATCTATTTTACATTCCCACACCACTATAATAGCTGAGCCGCAGCTATTTTCATAGCTGGTGTTTGAAAATTAAAAATACAGGTAAACGCGATTTACGCCATATATTCTGCAGCGAACGGTGGGGACAGACGACAGTTGGTCGTCGACGTTTTTATATTATATTATATTTATATAATATTTATATATAATATACATATACCTATGCACGTATATTATATTGTACTCTTCTGAAATCTAAAACACTTTAACAATAAAATAACCTATATAGGTATCTACGACAGTACGACGTTATGTAACGCAGCACTGCACGACACGCGTGATAAAGATTTCAAATTTCACAGCACGCCGCACGCGACGAGAAATAGGTACGCGTGTTATAAACGCTGTGTTGCTGCCGACTGCGGTAAATACCTCTAGCCTCTAGGATCTGGGAAATGCCTTCTTATTTTGCCTATTTTAATGCATTATAATAAACCTGTTTATTATAGTACAATTTATTATTGGTAGGTACCTTGCACCTATAACCATCGATTACCCATATTACACGTCATTATATAAGGTTTAAAAAATAATTCTTCAGCAGCTTTATATAATATAATACATATTAATGATATCATACATAATATACAAGTGTATATTATAATAGTATAATACACAAAAAAATATTATATTTTACATTGACTATCATACGACACGTATAAGTATGTTGATAGAGGTATGACGGTATGTATACCTGCTAGATATCTATAGTTGTAGGTACCTTTATTATGAAGCACCTTTAAAATAAACTATATTCTACAATAATATTTTATAATATAAAATAGACGACTTGAATTTGTGTTGTAAAAATTGTTTATATTTTGTTTTTGTTATAACATTTTGTGAAAATGATAACTTTGCCCCCTCCCCCAACCAAGTCTCTGGACCTACCTCATATCTAACATATTATACACACAATACCTACACTTGTATATTATGTATGATATGTACCTATAGATATTAGATTTAGGTAGAGATAGCCTATTATAGCCTATATAATAGGTACATATAACACATTATTATTTATTTATATAGTACCTACACCCGTAGGTATACAATATTTATTATTTACTATTGCCTAGGTACCTATGTCGTTTATGACTTTCTGAGTTCGTTTAAAAAAGGTTGGTCTAACTTTTAGATAAGACCCAACAGATTATATAATACTTTTTATTTTTTAATGTAGGTAATCTTTATGATCTATAATATAAATATATAATCATTATTCAGCAAACTCTCGCTATGTCGAATCTTAGGGTGAAAAGAAAAAAGTTCGATTGTATTGATTTACCCTTTAAGTATGTAGGTACCTAATGGTAGATTTGAGGGGATATCAATTTAGTTAGAGGAATCAAAGTTCGACATATTATTAAGAATCTAATACTTATCTCTAGGTATACTGTATTCCTAATTCCTATATATACTAGACACGGTATACCAAAGATACTTATATAATTTTTACTAGAAAAGCTAGAATACCTAGTCAGAATACCTATAATATAATACTATATATTCGTCATGTTATTATGATGGTTTATGAAATGTATAGTAGTAGGTAAATGTTGATAATAATATACATCACGTAATAATATAATATATAGTATATAGTACATACCTATACGTCCAACCTATTACAACGAAGTATTTATTTTATTCAATTAGCTGTTTTTACCAATACACCCATACATAATATTATTAGGTTTAACGTTTAAATAGTTACCTCATGCAGTTATACCTAAATATAAGTGGCGCTATACTTCAGTAATATATTTACTTAAATCTATCTAGGTACCTCGTTATGACATACCTACATACATACAAATTAAATATTTATATACATCATAAATACTTTGGTTTTCGATATTTTTTATACTCTACATATACTATGTAAGTATACCTATAGTATTTATACAAGATCTATCGCATCGAAACCTTCGAGTTATTCAAAACAATATTGTAAGAATACGACGTTACGGTGATATCTTATATCAAATTAAATATGTTAAATCGTGTGAGTTTAATACTTATAAATATATAATACCTACTGCTATTGAAGGACTTAAAAAGTATACACCAAGGAAAACGTATTTTAAAAGTCTATATAGGATACACGTTCATATGATATATATATAATATATATATGCTATAGTGCGCATTACCTACGTATAGCCATATAGGTATATATCTACCTACCTATATATAGTATATATGTATGTAAATTATATATTATATACATTTGTATAATGACGTGCGCTTATAACACTTCTGCCAGCGCGGAGGTGGTAAAATAATCAAACAGGCGAGTATCTATATAATAATAATAAGAGAAGTAGAAAAAAATGTAAAAAATAAGAAAAAGATTTATAAGATGAAATCTGGCAGTAAAAAAAATAAAAAAATAAAAAAATGGTGGATCGTGACGAATCGAAAGTAAGGACTTTCACGGGAAACGAAGCCAAACAAAAGGTTTTGAGATGTTCAGCGGACCGTGCACGCATCGAGTGCAGCGCTCAATACCACACAGCCCGACAACTCGTACCATTTTTTTTCTACTCTTTGTAGCCCATTATAATACCTACCAAACTATAATGGTCTAATGTATTATATAGCCCATTATTATTAGCCTATGTTCCCTTTACCACTTTATAATGATATTACGCCGAGAAAGTGTAGATATTAAATTATATTTATAGGTATGTATATTATATATTATATGGATATCGCGCGGGTCAACCGCATGGTGCGTGTTGCATAGGATAACGCGCGAACCATATATGTATTATTATATGCTGAACCCGAACGTATAAGTACTTTGGCGTGAATGTCGAATTGTGCGTTTGGGCTTTGCAAAATGTGCGTGTAGGGTAGCACATTCTTTCTTTTTGTGCTCTCTTTTAATCCCGGATTGATTTATGATTCTGACGTAAGCTGATTTTTTCTCGGTAAACAAATGCGATTCGCATTTTTTTTACACAAACAGCCTATTTTCCCTCCCGCTGTGGATTTTTAAACACTACAAACCCTACAGCTATACACGCTTCAGTATATTATTTTCCTTTTGATATTTTTTCTTTTTATTCACTATACTATATGTATTATATTGTTGAATTTTGGGTCGCTAGTGCCATCTAGAAAAAACTGCAGTGATGACAAATTGCTCAAACCTCCCAAGTCGAGAGTTACGCAACAAATCTGATCAAAAGGCAAAAAAAAAAAAACGTTTTTGGCCGCGTGCAGCATTGACCTTGCGAATGGTCACCCTTGCGTTATTTATAATGTGTATTTTTATTTTTTGTCATTTTTAACAACGCGTTGTGTACTGTATGTTATATACTATATAGAATATATATTATTATAAGAAATATGACTTGAGGACAAATTGCTTGTACATAATATATACCAGTATTACATATACCGGATACCTAACCTGCAGCAGCAGGCACAGAATACGAAAATATCCAAGAAGAATGCGGCAGTAATATTATATACATTATAGTATTATACACTATATTATATAGTATTTCATCGAACATTTAACTGAGATAATTCTGCTGAATAGTATTATGATATGTATCTTTATAGTCAATATATCGTATGTATACCTATGTGTACAATACATTGCATATTTATAATTTAGTATAAATCAAATATACATATGAGAAGAGAAAATGGTAAATGTATAAATTAAATTTAAATAAATCCGTAAACTGCAAGGACGGTATCTATAATTTAGATTTCACTGAAAAAAAAAACCATTATAAGTATAGGTATTTTAAATTGTTTGATTAAGTAGAGATATTCGTTTTGGTTTATAGTAATAGGTACAAATATTTTATTGGCCGTCAAAATATAATAAATAGTTTTGCAAATTATTTGTATATTATCATAATAATGTACCTATATATTATATAGTAGACTCGGTCCATTATTTAAATCAGTTGGTCTTTAAGAGTGTTTTGGGTAAAATGTATAAACACAGCCCGTGCACGAGAAATGACCTGTGACTGACTGGTGTGAAAAATGACGGAATATTATGTTTGCCTGTCTGGCAGTGTCACAGCGAATAGAAATCGCCACACTCCATCGGTTTCCTTCAAACAATAAACGACTACTTATAAACATTGCAGAGTATACTTTTGTTTTATGTTACGTGGATATGTTTTCGATTGTTAATTTTAAGTATAGTTTCACAAATTTCACGAAAAATACAACGCAACAAATTTTTAGGATTGAGCTATAATGTACGCATAATGTATAATACATATAGATAGGTATTTCCTTTCCTAGTTCCTCTTAATAGTGATAATATAAATAAAATATCAGAAAATAATATATTATATAATATTATATTACATCAATAGTTTAATAGTATGAATAGATGTGTGCATCACATTTTTTTATAATTATTGGTATTTAATATTATTTCACATTTTATACTAATCTTAACTTAATTTATAATTAGGTATGCGTCTTGTGGCGAAGTGAACAGCTAGTGTAATATTAAAATAAACCTAAAGTTGTATACATAAACCCTTTAAGGGGTAGGTAACTAGTTCAATTCTTTTTCTTTTTATGGGAAATATTATTTTTTTTTAAATAAATCTGAACCTATACCGGACGTTTGGATTAAATAAAAATTGTTTACAAAATACTGGTATAATCATTTAACATGCATTTTAATTAATAAAAAAATAAATTAGTTTCAAAATAAAAAATATCTAAAAAAATGAAATAGTTTTAGATGTTTTAATTATCTATATACTATGCTCAAAACGAAATGTTCGGTAGCTTTAGATTTGTTAAAAATTAAATTTCCCATACCAAAAAAGGTACATACAATATTCAACTAAATTTTATAATATTTTATAATATAATACCTTTCTTTATACACAATTTGGTGAAATACAATCAACTTCACAATGACATGTTATACCTAGTACCCACACAAATTTTATTTTTTTCAGTTTAAAACGATTTTGTAAAATTCTTATGTGCATTTAAAATATTTCAAAACCCGGTAGGTTTTAATAATTTTCTCCCTATTTCTAGGACTGTAGCACTAAACTACATTATTTCACTATTTTACTTTACTTACTAGCTGTTTACATATTGTTCTTAAAAATGATCTAGAAACGACTTAATGTTCAATCTATGTTAGAGGTTGTAGCTTAACAATTGAAAATTTCCGAGCAAAAGTGGACAATATAATACCCTAATTTGAGTTTCTGATCCACTTAGAGTAAAAATATGGGAATTTCAAATTTATTATCGTGTTGTTTTAAATAGAACACTTGCATGAGTATCATAATATGTAATCATTTAAAATTATCGCTTTCTTTGATATGAAATTAGATTTTAATAATTGCAATAGATATACATTTTGCTTTTGAGTTAGAAATATGTAATACATTCATATAAAACCCAACAGCGCACTCCCCACAGTCCTACAGGCATTAGACCATACTACCATAGATATTAAAATGATTCACTTAATTATTATATACGATTTCCGCAAGTCCCAACGTGAGTTCAGGTAAAAGGAAATCATTTTAGACCTTCATGAGTAATTGAGTTTTCTGGCAATTTGAAAGAAAATTATGAAATCTATGACAAACGATCCGTTACTATAGAGAAATAGGTATTTAGGTAGGTATGTATACGAAGGTATTTGATTTTACGAAACTCAGATAATAGCTATATTACGAATATAAATTATTTTTTGTATTATACATATAAATATACGCTGCGTAGATAGTTTCTAAATAATATGTTTTGAAACTTCCATAACACATTATTATTTTTTTTTATTGCTCTAGAGCTCGGCAACTATGGCCATTAGCTTTTTAGTAGCGGTTACAGTTGTATAATGGTTGGAAAGGTTGGAAGGGTTACTATGATTGGTATGGGTGGTATGGTTGGTATGGTTGGTATGGTTGGTTGCCAACACGTGTATGTGTGGCAAGGGTTTTTGCGAACTAAATACCCATCCGAGTACTAGTGGTAGCGGTCGTTGCTTACTCTCAGTCACGTCACGTTATTGATTTCAGCCACTGCGCCGCGCCGAGCTACATTAACACATTATTCATGTCTGTTTTAACACAATTATTTATTTATCAATAACATTATATATATAATATATTCAAATATATTTTAAATATAAATATTGAAGTTCATTTTTACAGCTGGCATAATTTTTAGATTCTGAGCGGAGCGATGAATGTATTGGTTTTACAATGATGTGTGTTTTTTTTTTTATTTTTTTATTTATTTTTTTATTTATTTTTTTATTTTTTTTTGTGTCTGTCATCACGTTTTGGGACAGTAAAAGTGCTTAGATTTTCTTCAATAGTACCTTTTCTGATAGGAAAGTGAATCTAGTTGGTACTTTGGGGGTCAAAAGTAAACATTTTCCAGTAGTTTTCAAAAGTACCGTGAAAACAAATGGAAAATTAAGGAAAAAACGGGAATTTTTACGCAACATTGATTTTCGATAAAATCGATTTTGGTTTTTGGTGTAAGTCTAAAAAAAATGACGGTAAATACATGAAATTTTTACTGAATGTTTATATAAGCAGTTTCTATATACCATACCGTTTTCAAAATATTTTGACTTATTTTGAGCTGTTTACAGACATTTTAAATTTCCAATCTTTTTGGTTTTTTTTTTTTAAAAAATCAATAACATTTTATTTATTCGTTGAAAATTCTTGAAAATTTAATAGAATGCTCCTAATATATTGTTTCAAAGGCACATGAAAAATATTAAAAATCTGTAGTCACAATTTTTTTTTTAAGCATTTAAAGTTGAAATTTTGACAAAATACGTAAAAATGACGAAAATTTGCAAATTATTTGGAGTTAGAAATTCATAAAAATTTTTCTTTTTAAATCTAAGGTTTTAAATTTTAACACAAGATTTAACGTAAGTTTTTCTACTTTTATCAAAAATAAAATATCTAAAAGCAATTAAAAATAAATTTTTATGAGTGTTTTAAGTTCATAATTTTACAACATAGGATATTCACTCGATTTCTCATGTAGCGTTTTTCTTATTTGGTTGTAATTCAAAAACGAATAATTGTAGATGCATGAAAATTTCACTAAATGTTTATATTCTCATTTTCTATACACCATTCAATTTTGAAAATATTTTGATTTGTTTTGAGCTGTTTACAGACATTTTTAGTTTTCAATTTTTTTAGTTTTTTTTTTTATAATTGTCAATAAAATTTTATTTGGTGGGCCAAAAAGTCTGAAAATTTAATACAAGCTTTCTTATATATTGTTACAACATCAGTTGAAAAATTTTAAAAATACATAGGCACGATTTTTTTTTATAAGCATTTAAAGTTCGAATTTTGACAAAATTTGTCAAAATCTCGAAAATTATAAATCATTGTAATTAAAAAATTATAAAATGTTCAGTTTTTATAACTAAGTGTTGAAAATTTAAAACAAAAATTCTCATAAATAAATCATACTGTAACCAAAAAATCTAAAAAATATATCAACACATTTATTTTTTACAGACATTTTAATTTCAAATTTAGACAAAATTTCATATTTAAACCAAGAATAATGATTTTAGTTATTTTGATATAATTTAAAAATATTATTTGTTGGTATATGAAACTTTTAGAATATATTGTTATATTTTATATATACGCAATGGCATTTTAAAATATAATTTTTTTGAGAAAAATGAATTTAACCAACTATAGTAAATACTAATGCCTATAATACTAAAATTAATTAGTTTATTCACAATAATATCATCAAATACATTTAGACTTAGTAAGATATTATAGACTGACTGACCGTCTTCCCTCAGAATCGTTTTTCTTATTCAATGATATTATATCATTGGATTAAAATCTAACACAATCCATTACAGTGACTCACTTGTAACCTACTGTACAGCAGAGCGACATACACTTACCCGCCCTTTTTTAAGTATTCGTTTAGTTTTAGAATATTGTAGGTATGTTCTAAATTTTAGTATGTAAAATATATTTTAAAATTATAAATTATATGTTACAAAAATAATTAATTATTATGCAGTATAAATACTTTCTACTAAATAATACGTTTTCTGAGAAACCATAAAAAAATTGTGTTATTCTAGAATCTATACTAAACTAGGACTTAGACGACTCTTTTACCTAGTTGGCAGTTGCCAAAGGTCAACTGAATAAGCCGTATTTCAAAAGATCAATGTAAGTTGTCACATGCTATATGTATATATATTATTTTCAACATTAACCCATATTATTAAACTATAGAAATAATGCACGCACCGTTTTATTTATAGTAGGTACCTATATGGGTATAGTTACCTTTTATCTACCTACCTCTTTGATTCTGAGTGATGTCTGCAGTAACAAGGATTGGATTAAATGATGTGTTTTTCGTGTATGTTTTGTTGTTACCAAAATAATATTCATTGATGGCCAATAAATCCTTACTATTTATTATGTGTATATTAAATACGCTGTACAATGGTGGTACGTAGATAACAAATTTTACAATTCAATTGTGTGACATAATACTTCTTTCAGAGGTATTTTTTAAATATTGTTTGGAAGTCTGTGAAAGCTGAGAAAAATTACCGACATAATATTTGAAAAACTATAAAAAAAATGTAAAGAAATATTAGTTTAAGTCTATTTTTATAACATTTTGACTGCCTGTATAGTTTTAACCAGAATAATTTTTTATTTGATTTAGGTAAATTTGATTTAAATTTAATGACGTATGTACTTACTCAATCTGAATTAGTCTAGCAGTTTATGCATATGCCCATGATAGTATATATACGTATACCTATCAATTCCCAAGACCGGATTAATATGTAGGATCAATCGGGCCTCGGGATACCAATATACCATACCTACACTTAGTGTACCTCTTCAACTTAAAGTTTAAATTAAAAGTATTACTACATTTTTACGGTGGATATAATTGTTTATTTGAGTACTAAATAAAAAAAATGGAAAAGACTAATAGATTAATAATTACCTATGCAATAATATTAAATATATTAGTATACACATTACACATATATTAATAATAAGTTCACACAGTATTGGTTACTAATAAGATATATAACCAAGAAGCTTTTCCTTGCTTTCTCTTTTGCAAATTTTTGTAAAGTTTCAATGAAATCGATCAATTACAAAATATAATTTTCTAATGTTACATTTTCTCGAGTGCGACTTATTCTATACCTATATTATATTTATTTTTTATTCTTGTCAACTTAAAAAAATGCATTTTTGGCAGAAAAATAAGTAAATGGGGTGGTTAAATACAGTGGCGTAGCTGAGGGGGGCATGGGTGCATGGCCTCCCCTCGGTGTTTTTATTGGCAATGTTTTAATCACGGTTATATCCGTGGTAGGTATACCTATATAAATATATAAATTGTACAAAAAAAATAAATATAATATGTATATTTTCTTAATTTTGTTTTATGAAAACCAATCAAGGACTCGACTGCATTGGCCGTGGTAAGAGTGTTACACGACTTTAGGATTTAAGTATAATATGTATATCATACATTTTTTTTTATAACAGCAAATAAATGGTAAGCAATTAGTTAAACAATACATTAATGTACGGTTAAAAATAATTAATGGAACATTTTGAATTCCTCACAATACTTTGTGGTGTATTACAATTTTTAAATAGCCCCCCACCCCCCTTTGATTGAGCTCCAGCTACGCTACTGGTTAAATACAATCTACGTGCATTTAAATTATTTAGGAATAATCTTGAAAGGATTTTTCAAAATATAATTTTAATGAACTATAAATGCAGCACTTTCATCAATTGATATAGATTAGTAATTTGATAGATAGTAATATGTAGGTATAATTACTCTATTAAGTGGCTCTATAGTGGTTCGTATATGGTACTTAATAGTGGCTTATTAGTCCACTATAGCTGAGTTTTCCGTCTAAGATCTAGTTAACTTGTTTTATGATATACATTTAAATTCAAAATAGAAATTTCAAATTTCAAAGTAAATCAAAAATTATACTTTTGTAGATTACAAATTATATAACAACAATTTCATTCCTCGACAGTAAGTACCTATCTTTGCCTGGGATAATTGTTATTATGATTTATTAAAAGAAAACATATCTTAAGATGATGCTAAACCAGCTATTCACATTTGTATTGTATCTATATACAAAATAAGTACAACATAGCAAAAACTGTTTGCGTGGGTAAGAACCACTCAAGCTGTAGTCTAAGCAACAAAATATTTACACTAGAAAGAAGAGTAAATTGACTGTGCAATGTTGTTCTTAATTTTTCGGTATCACAAATACGAAAAAAGTTCTTATTGCTTAAAAATTAATTATTATGAGTTTATTAAACTTGAATAACTTTTTTAGTTCTGAAATCGAAAAAATAAAAACAACTCCTATTTATAATATGCCAAATTGATTGCTTAGCTTGGACTACAACTCGAGTGGTTTTTATCCACGAAAAAACAGTTGTTGCTGTGTTTTACATTTGTTGAACATCCACCACACATATGGGTGTAAGGTCCACTTAAATATATGAATGTATAAATAAGTGAAGATTAATATATAATGAATATGTTAATGGAGCAATGCTATTATAATAATTTGTGAACATTAAACATTATCCAATCAATATTCATCTAAGATTATTTTCAATAATCATTTAATATTGGTACCAAGTATCAATGCATGAGTGTAAATTCAATATTAAATACAATTTAAGGTGGACAAATAAAATTGCTGTTATATATTGCATGGATATCAAAAAATTTACATTCAACTCGCATGCAATGTCCATTCAATTTCATGATTTAAATTAATTGTCCATACAATACTGAAACAAGATTTTTTTGCTGTCTGGGATAAGATCGACTAAAAATCTAATAATGGATGATAATCTACAATATTTTATATAATACAAGGTGAACCTATAAAATATATATCAATATAATATCATATACCTATTATAGCTCTTATTGTGACCCATTTGCCTACCTATTTATTATTTTATTAAATAATTCAAAATGTATTTACTATTTCACAAAAATTTATAATAAA